>JANJGK010006139.1:0-39659 GCA_039081455.1 Macrobrachium rosenbergii
AAAAATGATAATGAACAGCGTAGGGAAAAAAGCATCCAATTATGAAATTTATGAAGCCTAATGCAAATAGCGAAATAGGCTTCGCCGTCCAATATCGTTCACTCGACACGGCACCTGAGGCTTATGAATAACTTAAATCCTCCCAATATCGAGGTGCTTACAGACTTTTCTACTCTCATTTGTATGAAATCACACAAATTAACCTTCCATACTAGTGTAGTGATAACTAGGAATTCTGAATATTTTAAGTGTTAATCAAAATAAAGGAGAGAGAGAGAGAGAGAGAGAGAGAGAGAGAGAGAGAGAGAGAGAGAGAAACCTTCCATTGTTAGACATTGTGTTTTGGCTATGCTGTTAATCACAAGGCCAGAACTCAGGAACAAAGAGATTTGTAAACTAGCACTAGAACAGCAAAAACACGGGTGCGTGTTATGATTGTGTCGTGGTTACGAAGCCATTATGACTTCACTTAATCGAGTTTTGTAATCACGAGGAATTCCTAATAAAATGCATGGTGGCCTTAGTGGGATAAATAGCCATCGGAATTCATAAGTTCCGGTAACGTCAAAACACCTCCCTTTGAAGGCGGTGCTCTTTCCAGAAATCCACCCAAAATGGGCTGTCTTCAGATTAGCCTAACCAATTAAGCATCTACAGGGCCGGACCAAAACCAAGATTCCACCTACGGAGGGGCTGGACAGAAACTTCCAAAAATCCTTGTCAAGTCCAGTTCTGCAGAGGGAAAACAGAGAAAAGCAGAGAAGTAAGGACAGCAGAGAAGGAGCAGCTAATGCACAAAAGAAGAAAGCATGAGGTTGCAAGCCTCACCTCTTGTGGGTTGATATAAGAAGACAGGCTCACATGGACTCACCCTATATTTGTACAACATATCACCTTGTACTTCTATTGTAGAGTTACTTCTCTGGTGCTAATGAAGAAAGAAAGATTAATTGTGTCTTCTTAAGACCTCCTGTGAAATCAACGCTACTACATAACAAAGTTAGAAAGATCAACATCTATAAAGAAGTAATCTTCTTAAACCAATAACAGATATAAACAGAAGAATAATAAATAAACTAGCATCGTTAATATCAAGATGAACAGTGAGATTTTAATCAATATTTACTGACAAAATATTTCAGTCATGAAAGTGGCATTTCATTGCACATGAGATGAGCGATGGTGCGCTATGATTTCCGAATTAATGTCACCTATAAAAGAAATTATTTGGGTTTTTATTATGATGTCTAATAAAGAAATTGTTCAGATTTTTATTATGATATCTAATAAAAAAGAAACTGTTTAAATTTTTATTATGATGTCTAATAGAAGAGAGATTATTTAGGTTTTTATTATAATGTCTTATATAAGCCAGATTATTTAGGTTTTTATTATAATGTCTTATATAAGCCAATTACTTGGGTTTTTATCATAATGTCTAATATAAAACCAATTATTTGTGTTTTTATTGTAATGTCAAATATAAAGGAAATTATTTGGGATTTTATTATGATGTCTCTATTAAAAACAAATTATTTGAGTTTTTATTATAATAACTAATATAAAAGAAATCATTTGAGTTTTTATTATAATGTCTAATGTAAAGAAATTATTTGGAGTTTTATGATAAAGTCTAATATAAAAGAAATTATTTGGGTTTTCATTATAATATCAAATAGAAAAGAATTTTTGGGATTTTCATTACAACGTCTAATATAAAGAAACGCTTTAGATTTTTATCATGCTGTCTAATAAAAAAGAAATAATTTGGGTTTTCATTAGAATGTCATATATATAAGAAATAACTCTGGTCTTTTATAATGTATCCTCTAATGCTGAAGTGCTGACCACAGTCAAATGCTGAGGCGAGGCAAACTAATACATCAGAGATAAAACTGGGAGAGGGTGGCTATAATTTGAGCCCCAAATCGCTGAAATCGGCGATCGTCGAATCTCAACCAAAATCTCTGGCACAGTGAACAGTTTGGCGCTGAGGAAGCTCGGTGTAGATGCGGGTTAGAAGTATTTGTTTCTGGACGTTCCAGGGGCTCGGCTTGTAGGCTCCCCGGGATTCACTGAATTTCGCAGACAGCTGAACATTTTGGATTTTGCATAAGGGGTAATGGTAATCCTCACGATACGAGTTTGCTCGTTACTTTCACGTACCATATAATCACTGATATCTTCAAAACAAGGTAAATTTAATCGATAATTTAAAAATAACTGCTGTTATAGTGATGTATTATTTTACCCAAATTGAATAGAAGCTAGTTTCATTTTTTAAATGTAATAAAAATGGTGAGGTAGAACCAATAATACACACTACCAAAAATTCAAAATAATAAAGAACTCGACATACGAAAACCATTTTCTTGAAATTGTTTCAACTGCTTACATCTTTACTGCGTCTTTAAACAAAAATATACTAAAATAAACGTAGAACTGCCAATACTATATCAACAGTCCAGATCAAGCCTACTCATATCCTTAATGTTAATCATTTTTATAAAAGGAGATAATAATGTCTAACAGTCCAGATCAAGCCTACTCATACTCTTAATGTTAATCATTTTTATAAAAGGAGATAATAATGTCTAACAGTCCAGATCAAGCCTACTCATATCCTTAATGTTAATCATTTTTATAAAAGGAGATAATAATGTCTAACAGTCCAGATCAAGCCTACTCATATCCTTAATGTTAATCATTTTTATAAAAGGAGATAATAATGTCTAACAGTCCAGATCAAGCCTACTCATATCCTTAATGTTAATCATTTTTATAAAAGGAGATAATAATGTCTAACAGTCCAGATCAAGCCTACTCATATCCTTAATGTTAATCATTTTTATAAAAGGAGATAATAATGTCTAACAGTCCAGATCAAGCCTACTCATATCCTTAATGTTAATCATTTTTATAAAAGGAGATAATAATGTCTAACAGTCCAGATCAAGCTTGCTCATACTCTTAATGTTAATCATTTTTATAATGTTAATCATTTTTATAAAAGGAGATAATAATGTCTAACAGTCCAGATCAAGCTTGCTCATACTCTTAATGTTAATCATTTCTATAAAAGGAGATAATAATGTCTAACAGTCCAGATCAAGCCTACTCATATCCTTAATGTTAATCATTTCTATAAAAGGAGATAATAATGTCTAACAGTTCAGATCAAGCCTGCTCATATCCTTAATGTTAATCATTTTTATAAAAGGAGATAATAATGTCTAACAGTCCAGATCAAGCCTGCTCATATCCTTAATGTTAATCATTTTTATAAAAGGAGATAATAATGTCTAACAGTCCAGATCAAGCCTACTCATACTCTTAATGTTAATCATTTCTATAAAAGGAGATAATAATGTCTAATAACAAAATTAGCTTTCCCTTCCTAAAAAATAAACTTGACACCGTCCCAAATTAAGCCTGTAATACAGTATGCATATCGTATAAGGCTCATAAAGCTGATTCCATTAACGAAAATGAATTGTACATGAAGGAAGCTTTATTAGAAAATTTTAAGCTACTTAAGTACACAAACAAAGATCCTATTTAGGTAAACAAAGCTATTAGTACACACGACCTAAACATCAGGCAAAGAAAATAGCGACTAATTTCTAAAACAAAATCTACTTTATAATTAAATAATGATCCTGCTTCTATGACATCTTTTCTGTTGCTGGAAAAGGAAAATCTGGGATCTACCCACGGATCCTTCCTCTCAAACACGACTTTGACTCCATACACAGCGAGAGAGAGAGAGAGAGAGAGAGAGAGAGAGAGAGAGAGAGAGAGAGAGAGAGAGAGAGAGAGAGAGATCCCAATTACGATTAATTTCTTTAATTTCATGGTACAATTCATAACGAAATTTCATCTGGGTATACTTTGCATATATCCTATTCAGCTGATTCTCTCTCTCTCTCTCTCTCTCTCTCTCTCTCTCTCTCTCTCTCTCTCTCTCTCTCTCTCTCAAAATTTTCAGTTTTTCCATTCATCCATTATACACTTTTTCCCTTTGGGGTTTTTTAATAATTCTTAAATAATTTTTACCTGTGTTTAGCATAACCACTGATGCGCCATTTGCCCGCCTGCCTTCCAGCCATTAACCAGGATAAACACCTCAATTACACACCGTTCCATAATCTCTTCAAATTACATAACATTTAGGTAATAATGACTTGCAATTATATACCGTTTATTGGATAATAAGTTTAATTACAAACATAATCTGGCTAACGGTATTTGTCCTTTGATTTTAAGCTGGCAAACGGCTCTGTGATTCACGCAGGCAGTGACCTCGATGATTTTCGAGTAATCTGAACCACACGACCTCTTTTTTTTTTTTTCTGGCTATCAGCGATGGTGAAATATTACACTTGGACCCAGCGGCTCGTCACTATTCGATCCATAAGACTACCATGCCAGGCTAATCAATATAATGTAGTTCTCACGGGATATCAAACTAATTCTGAGGACTCTCCAACTGGAATGTAAAAATAATAAAGCAAAATGTGTCAAGAGTTGTACAAAAATATAGTATTTCTTCTTATATATACTACATTATATGAAGCGATTCTCAGAGGAGCACAGTAAACACACGTAAGGAGAGTAATTTACGGATTAAAAAAAGCATATACTTATACATAAGTTTATGCTTTTCTACTCCCGCACTTACAGAAAGGCAAATCCAAAGACATATATCATCATGCAAAATGCGTATACATGAACACGCTTTATATATATTTATATATTATATATATATATATATATATATATATATATATATATATATATATATATATATTACCACGTTCGACCCCTCTTCCTTTATTTAGTAGAAATATAAAAAAAAGGGAAGGAACCAAAACTTCCTCTTTGTAAAGCAGTTTAGGAAGGAAAGCCAGAGATCTGGCTCGTTTTCCAAAAACACCAACCGTCAGCTGGGGGTTTGAAGTTTTAGTTGAGGGGCCCATTCAACAGGGTAGGTTTTACTAGGACCACCTTTAGATAGATTGTACTTCACGCTCACTTTTCTATGATCTTTTTACTGGCGAGTTTTTATCATTTTCAGGCGCTGCCAGCAGGTTTTAGGGGGGGAGGAGTCTTTCAAGCAAGCACCCAAGCGTCTTCACCCAGCTTGCTTGGCCAGTCCAGAGGTATTCTTCGTAGTGAGCCCAATCACAAGCATCGTGTGCCTCTCACAGCCTCATCCCTATGTTCTTCCCCCTTTTGTTGAACAGCCAGGGAAATTGCCATTTCAACGGACCCAGGGCTTCTGATGCAATTGGTCACTGCATTATCTACTCCAACGGTAAGTCTGAAGATGACAATTACTCCCAGTTCCTTCCCTTAGACCTCGCACTTGTTTCATGTTTCCAGCTTCTCTCTCTCTTAAACAGTCACTGACTGAGGAAAATCCTAGTAAAACCATACCCCATTTATGAAGTCAAATATATGAAGTACAATTATTGTTGCCTAGTGAGATTGCATAAATTATCCTCCATGGTGTTAACGTAATATTCTTGATCAAAGATTCATCCCTTGCAGTCAATTAATGATAAATGAGAGGTCCTTGATATCGAACTGTTATCTGGATACGTCTCTTCCAGAATCGGGCACTCCTTGGAACCTTGCCAGAATCTTGTTTGGAGAAGGATTAGCATAACAGTGTCCCCAAGTCATGCACTTGCAACTGCTTATAGGCGCGTCACAAGAGGCCCAAGCCGTTGTGTCATCCACTAATTTATGTTGAAATATCTTGTGTCCAAAGTGGGACGAAGTTGGAGCTGTTATTAGCTCCCGTAAGATCCCAATTCACATTTTTTCTATTTCTTTTATTCTTGTTGTTGAAACTAGTTGTTTGTATAATGTTGTTTATTTAATTCATGTGTTCAGAATAACCCAATACATTCAGTAACCTAGTTTCAACTGGCAACCAATCTAATTAAGTTAATTATCTGTCATTTTCGGTAACTTTTAGCCTTAATTGATAGGATTCCATGGGTCTTAGCAAGGCTATATAAATCACAGTAATTAATAATTAAACTCACCAGCCGAATGACCCACATAACAATATATATATATATATATATATATATATATATATATATATATAAGAGAGAGAGAGAGAGAGAGACAGAGAGAGAGAGAGAGAGAGAGAGAGAGAGAGAGAGAGAGAGAGGAGAGAGAGAGAGAGAGAGAGAAAATAATCATTGTCAGATTAATACCTTTACAGCCACCCCAGAGGCAATACTGAATCAAGGAAGTACCCCTGAGGGGAAAACTTCTATAACACTGGCTGTTTAAAATAGGCCTACGTAGGCATACACCAGACCATTCGATTCAATTTTTCCTGCATTCTCTCATTTCCTAGATATAAGGGACTTTCCGTTCCACTGCCTCTTTTATGCAATTCTATCCTGCGATTTCTAAGTTTTCCTTTTTCTTCGTGTCTTTCACGTATACTATGGAAACAATGATTCTGCATTGTTCCATTCTATCTACGTCAGTAACCCTGGTGGCTGTGACGCCCAGTACCCTACAATCAATCAATCGCAGTAGCCATCCACAGTGCAGTCCAATAAAGAGAGTTGGTTCGACATTCCTCCGTGAATTCCAACCTTCCCTTCCATAGATGCTCCTTTTATGTTTCAAGCAAAATTCTATGAATTGCTTTTTCTTTACTCTACAGTCATGCGGTGCAATCACTCCCAAACGCGTAAAATAACCAGTTCCTTCAATACTGACCAATCCATATCAACATTCATTACTTCACCAAAAGAGTTTCCATCTACTCTCGCAATCCGGCTCTAACTAAGAGCCGCTTGCAAGTACTTCTGAAACTCTCCCTTGCTATAACACTGGAGTTTCTTTCCATTAGCCCCAGTCAAAACTAATATCCAATTTTCCATTCACAACCCCTTACCTTATCCAGCAAAATCGCAAATATTCACGTTCCTCGCTGGACGAGTCGGTAGAGTCTCCGGCCGGCCAATGAAGAATTGGAGGAATTTATTTCTGGTGATAGAAATTCGTTTCTCGGTATAATGTGGTTCGGATTCCACAATAAGCCGTAGATCCCGTTGCTAGGTAACTAGTTGGTTCTTAGCCACGTAAAATAAGCCAAATCCTTCGAGCCAGCCCTCTCTAGGAGAGATGTTAATCAGCTCCTCAGTGGTTTGGTTAAACTACGCTATACTTTTTCTGGTGTATTTCATTGTGACCTGAACGTCTTTGACCAGAACTGTTGCCGAAAAAACTCGATATTTAAGTAACTCCGCCTCCAGCTTGAAATAAAAATCCTCAGGGGAGCCCTAGCGAAATGCTGGAGAGAGAGAGAGAGAGAGAGAGAGAGAGAGAGAGAGAGAGAGAGAGAGAGAGAGAGAGAGAGACTTAAGCAACAACACTAAACAATCGTTCAAATCATTAGGACAGCTTTTCCCATGAGAGAGAGACTGCAGAAGCCTAACTAAAAAAAAATTCCCCTACCATCCTAACTTGCAACTTAGACACATACCATTACGACCTGACTGACACCCACATTCTCCGAGAGGATGTACAGTGTCTCAAGGGTATAAAGCCTAGACCAGCATCCCTTCTTCAAGGCAGTATTTGTCGCTGCTCTTACCAAATCAACTGACCTTACAAATATGAACGTCTGAAATTTTGTTCCAAAAGGTCGGTTAATGGCAGCCTGCTTCCTCGATAGAGATGTTGCGTAAGTTACACAGACAACGAAATGAATATGTTGCAAATTTATTGTAGACACGCAGGGTTCTATGATCAAATTTACCGTCGATCCGCACGATAAAATAAATGCCTGTTTTCTTATTTATTATCAATAAACTGCAATGATCTCACGCCATTGCTCAACAAAAAATCACGACATACACGAGGTGAAAAGAAATAAAAAAAGTATTAAAAGCAGAATCATTTACCGGGCATGAATGGGTCTTACTTACTGAACTGTCAAAGAGCAACTTTTTGTTCTTTACGAAAAATGACATTGGCTGCTGGCCTCTCCCGACAGATCTTCCTTCACGACAGTCGTCACGTATGATCTACAAAAGCCATTAAACGAACATTTTAACATTTATTTAAGCTGGCGAAATAAACTGTAGAATCGGATCCGGAATTTTCAAAATTTTCCAGATGATTTCGACTAAGTCATCGTTTATTGAAATACCAAAATGTTATATCGCTAACTCTAAGCTTTTTTCCCCTTCAAAACTAGTTCCTCACAGCGTTAAATTATTCAAGCACTGAATTATTCAGTCAAATAAAATACGTGTTCATTTTATTTTGTGAGTGCTAAAATCACTTGTAATACGATTAACTTAATACTTAGTAAGATTACTTAACGAATAATATCGGCACATTTATGTTACGTCCAACTGAAATTTATACCGACCATAAATTCATGCAATGATGTTTGACATTTCCATTCCGTTTGGACTTCATTCCTTAGATTATCTCTGTGTTATTTCGTATAAGACAGGGTTAGTAAAGCGCTTCTCGTGTGTCAACTGCCAGTCTTTATCGAGGTATGTGGAGCTCGCGGAATTACGTGGGCAGAGTTCATCTTTGCTTCAGAATTAACATGAGAGATAACTATATTTGTAACAATTTAGCGGGTGAAAGCTAATATTTCCCTGAATTAAAACGGAAATTTGAAACTTATGATGAACATCGAGGAATAATATTCAAATCATACTTTAAAACGTAATTCTTATTTTGGATTTGATTTCTAGTCAGCAAGAAATATAGATGAATGGTACAAAGTTAAGTATGCCTTAGTTTAACCAGACCACTGAGGAACTGATTAACAGCTCTCCTAGAGAGGGCCGGCCCGAAGGATTACACTTATTTGACGTGGCTAAGAACCATTCGGTTACCTAGCAACGGGACCTACAGCTTATTGTGAAATCCGAACCACATTACACTGAGAAATGAATTTCTATCACCAGAAATAAATTCCTCTAATTCTTCCTTGGCCGGCCGGAGACTCGAACTCGGGCCTAGCAGAGTGCTAGCCGAGAACTCTACCGATGCAGTATTAAGGTTAAGATATGTGTCCACGAGAGAGAGAGAGAGAGAGAGAGAGAGAGAGAGAGAGAGAGAGAGAGAGAGAGAGAGAGAGAGAGAGAGAGAGAGAGAGAGATATTTAAGTTAACAGGTAATTTAAACGCGGTGACCCATTTTTTATTAGGTATGTCACTGAAAATGCAGATATCTTAATGAAAGGTAAAGAGAAAGGGAATATCAAAGGAAGATAATGATAAATTAATAACAGGCAAAAAAAAAAAAAAAAAAAAGATTCAGTCATCACAAGTAATGGAAGCAAAATGTGGAATGAAGCAATACAGGAACGTTGATGCTGTTTAAAGTTAGCAAACACTCCCCAGATAAAGAAATATTTAACTAGAAAGAAAAGTGAACCCTCCTTACTTATGAAACTACGAAAAGGGAACAGAGAAATCCTCGGACGACAGTAACCTCATGAAGGAGGATCAAGGGGAAGACAGAGAAATATGAAAATAATATTAACAAAATAACAGGGATTCTACTTTACAAGAGCCAGCTTGAAAATATTTATTTTAATTCTTACGAAACAACGGAATGAATGCGCGTATCAAGGCTGGGTATCTTCCGTACGGAAATAAGCTTCCCAAAATGGGTAATGAGAGCCCGTTTGAGCTTCTTGGGGTCGGGGATGGTGGAGTATGGGCAAAGTTCTTGGTGTTACGGGGGTTGGGGGGGGGTGGGGAGAATGTCCCCTTTCCCTCCCCAGTGAAACTGTGGCACCAAGACCAATTGCCTGAAAGTTGTTCATTATCGATGACAAAACACCACGAGAAGCTTACATTATGGTTCCAGATACTTGGTCCAAAAAAGCATACAGTAGATTTCGACATAATGTGAACAAATTCCCGAGCTGCGACTGAAGCCCTGACTTCTGCCCAGACTCTAACACATGATTAAAAAACCGTTTAATCCTAGAAACTCCAACCCTCCATTAGATGTTTAGGATTTCAGCAAGAACCTGAAATACCGATGAGGCCCACACTAAGTTAAGTATACCTTAGTTTAACCAGACCACTGAGCGGATTAACAGCTTTCCTAGGGCTGGCCCGAACTGAAATGATAAACTTTACGGTCCAAACTTTATGTTACGTAAGGCCTGAATTGTTAAAATTGAGAAAGTCGATCAAAACGGGGAGATCTGTCTACGCGTGATTAGTCAAGCCGGATTTCGTTGTGTGAGGCCAAAACTTCAAACTTCACTCCCATAGCACAACCAAAAGTCCAAATCTCTACAGAGAGATGCCGAACGCTACGTTCATCGAACTTTGACCTAAGATCGTTTTTGAAAATGTCCTATCATTTGAATTAAAGCCTGCTTTTTCGTTAAATATTTCTACTTAATGACAGTGATTCCTGTGTCATTTTGCTTTCTCCATTTTGTAACCGAATATTCACGCTATTATTTCACATTTGAGTTACAGCATTTTCTAAATTACAGATAACCATTTTTTTTTTTAACGTTTGTTTCATCTTCATTTTTCCATTTCGTTTCAAAGACTTAAACGTTAAAAGATTTTGGCAGTGAATTCCGGGTCAATGACACATAAGATATCTAACGTTTTGCAACTATTTTACAATGACCAGTGGGTAAGTTTTTTATAAGGAATGGTTTGATATACTGATAAAAGCTTTTTTTAACTTAGGACAATAACGAAAGAGAATAATGATTTAATATTGGTCAGATGAATTTTTAATAAATACTTGCTATATACCCTCCTTCAACAACAAATCTCTACACCCCTGACGAAACTGAATGACATCAAAATTATTGATAGCTATTTATATGTATATCACCCAACAGGATCATGTAATCTTTACAATGACACAATATTTCTATATCACACATAGGTATAATGCCAGTGACACAATATTATCTGGATCAACGCTCTCATTGTAAGGCAAATAACAAAATGTTATTAGATTAGTTAGTTGCGCTGCGCAATAAGGTTCTACAATGCTCTCCTTAATTGTAAGTAAATTTGAAAATCTCTAAATGAGAGTGTCAAATTTACAAAAAAAAAAAAAAAAAAAAAAGGATTTTAGTGCCATTGATATATCGAATAGCACCAAACAAAAGCGTTTTGCAGTATAAGAGTTTCTAATAAGCGACGCTTTGAAGTTAACCAAGAGACTGCCTGTGTTATCATTCACCAATACTAAAATTACCAATCCTTTTATACGTGTTTCACTGATGTAATTCCACTGAAATATTGTATTGTAATATATTAGAAGAATTTCACGCTAATTGGACGTTACCGCCACTAAAGAGAGACGTCACTAGGGTAATTTTCTTAAAATTTCCATTTACAACCATTTGTTACGTTCACTTCAACATCCTATATTGACAACGGCATAAAATAGTAGTTTTCGAAGTGTGAACAAGAAGTAACGTGTGATAATCATCCCGAAAGTTGTCGTTTGTTTGGCATTAAAGCCCATTGATGAATTTCGAAATTCTGAAGCTGATAACTGCAGTCTTGTGGGAACGTACTTTGAAGCTGATGACTGCAGTCTTGTGGAAACGCACTTTGAAGCTGATGACTGCAGTCTTGTGAAAAGGTACTTTGAAGCTGATGACTGCAGTCTTGTGGAAATGCACTTTGAAGCTGATGACTGCAGTCTTGTGGAAACGCACTTTGAAGCTGATGACTGCAGTCTTGTGAAAACGCACTTTGAAGCTGATGACTGCAGTCTTGTGAAAACGCACTTTGAAGCTGATGACTGCAGTCTTGTGGAAACGCACTTTGAAGCTGATGACTGCAGTCTTGTGAAAACGCACTTTGAAGCTGATGACTGCAGTCTTGTGAAAACGCACTTTGAAGCTGATGACTGCAGTCTTGTGAAAACGCACTTTGAAGCTGATAACTGCAGTCTTGTGGAAACGTACTTTGAAGCTGATGACTGCAGTCTTGTGGAAACGTACTTTGAAGCTAATAACTGCAGTCTTGTGGAAACGCACTTTGAAGCTGATGACTGCAGTCTTGTGAAAACGCACTTTGAAGCTGATAACTGCAGTCTTGTGGAAACGTACTTTGAAGCTGATGACTGCAGTCTTGTGGAAACGTACTTTGAAGCTAATAACTGCAGTCTTGTGAAAACGCACTTTGAAGCTGATGACTGCAGTCTTGTGGAAAGGTACTTTGAAGCTGATGACTGCAGTCTTGTGGAAACGTACTTTGAAGCTAATAACTGCAGTCTTGTGAAAACGCACTTTGAAGATGATGACTGCAGTCTTGTGGAAACGTACTTTGAAGCTGATGACTGCAGTCTTGTGGAAACGTACTTTGAAGCTAATAACTGCAGTCTTGTGAAAACGCACTTTGAAGCTGATGACTGCAGTCTTGTGGAAACGTACTTTGAAGCTGATGACTGCAGTCTTGTGGAAACGTACTTTGAAGCTAATAACTGCAGTCTTGTGAAAACGCACTTTGAAGCTGATGACTGCAGTCTTGTGGAAACGTACTTTGAAGCTGATGACTGCAGTCTTGTGGAAACGTACTTTGAAGCTAATAACTGCAGTCTTGTGAAAACGCACTTTGAAGCTGATGACTGCAGTCTTGTGGAAACGTACTTTGAAGCTGATGACTGCAGTCTTGTGGAAACGTACTTTGAAGCTAATAACTGCAGTCTTGTGGAAACGCACTTTGAAGCTGATGACTGCAGTCTTGTGAAAAGGTACTTTGAAGCTGATGACTGCAGTCTTGTGGAAATGCACTTTGAAGCTGATGACTGCAGTCTTGTGGAAACGCACTTTGAAGCTGATGACTGCAGTCTTGTGAAAACGCACTTTGAAGCTGATGACTGCAGTCTTGTGGAAACGTACTTTGAAGCTGATGACTGCAGTCTTGTGGAAACGTACTTTGAAGCTAATAACTGCAGTCTTGTGGAAACGCACTTTGAAGCTGATGACTGCAGTCTTGTGGAAACGTACTTTGAAGCTGATGACTGCAGTCTTGTGGAAACCTACTTTGAAGCTAATAACTGCAGTCTTGTGAAAACGCACTTTGAAGCTGATGACTGCAGTCTTGTGGAAACGTACTTTGAAGCTGATGACTGCAGTCTTGTGGAAACGTACTTTGAAGCTAATAACTGCAGTCTTGTGAAAACGCACTTTGAAGCTGATGACTGCAGTCTTGTGGAAACGTACTTTGAAGCTGATAACTGCAGTCTTGTGGAAACGCACTTTGAAGCTGATAACTGCAGTCTTGTGGAAACGCACTTTGAAGCTGATAATTCCAGTCTTGTGGAAACGCGCTTTGAAGCTGATGACTGCAGTCCTGTGGAAACGCACTTTGAAGCTGATAACTGCAGTCTTGTGGAAACGTACTTTGAAGCTGATAATTGCAGTCTTGTGGAAACGCACTTTGAAGCTGATAACTGCAGTCTTGTGGAAACACACTTTGAGGCTGATAACTGCAGTCTTGTGGAAATGTACTTTGAAGCTGATGACTGCAGTCTTGTGGAAACGCACTTTGAAGCTGATAACTGCAGTCTTGTGGAAACACACTTTGAGGCTGATAACTGCAGTCTTGTGGAAATGTACTTTGAAGCTGATGACTGCAGTCTTGTGGAAACGCACTTTGAAGCTGATAACTGCAGTCTTGTAGAAACGTACTTTGAAGCTGATGACTGCAGTCTTGTGGAAACGCACTTTGAAGCTGATAACTGCAGTCTTGTGGAAACGTACTTTGAAGCTGATGACTGCAGTCTTGTGGAAATGTACTTTGAAGCTGATGACTGCAGTCTTGTAGAAACGCACTTTGAAGCTGATAACTGCAGTCTTGTGGAAACACACTTTGAAACTGATAACTGCAGTCTTGTGGAAACGTACTTTGAAGCTGATAACTGCTGTTTTGTGGAAACGTACTTTGAAGCTGATGACTGCAGTCTTGTGGAAACATACTTTGAAGCTGATAACTGCAGTCTTGTGGAAACGTACTTTGAAGCTGATGACTGCAGTCTTGTGGAAACGTACTTTGAAGCTGATGAATGCAGTCTTGTGGGAATGCACTTTGAAGCTGCAGTCTTGTGAAAACGTACTTTGAAGCTGATGACTGCAGTCTTGGGGAAACGTACTTTGAAGCCGATGACTGCAGTCTTGTGGAAACGTACTTTGGAGCCGATAACTGCAGTCTTGTGGAAACGTACTTTGAAGCTGATAACTGCAGTCTTGTGGAAACGTACTTTGAAGCTGATAACTGCAGTCTTGTGGAAACACACTTTGAAGCTGATAACTGCAGTCTTGTGGAAACGTACTTTAAAGCTGATAACTGCAGTCTTGTGGAAATGCACTTTGAAGCTGATAACTGCAGTCTTGTGGAAACGCGCTTTGAAGCTGATAACTGCAGTCTTGTGGAAACGCACTTTGAAGCTGATAAATGTAGTCTTGTGGAAACGCACTTTGAAGCTGATAACTGCAGTCTTGTGGAAACGCACTTTGAAGCTGATGACTGCAGTCTTGTGGAAACGCACTCTGAAGCTGATAACTGCAGTCTTGTGGAAAAGCACTCTGAAGCTGATGACTGCAGTCTTGTGGAAACGCACTTTGAAGTTGATAACTGTAGTCTTGCGGAAACACACTTTGAAGCTAATAAATGCAGTCTTGTGGAAACGCACTTTGAAGCTGATGACTGCAGTCTTGTGGAAACGCACTTGGAAGCTGATAACTGCAGTCTTGTGGAAACGCACTTTGAAGCTGATGACTGCAGTCTTGTGGAAACGCACTCTGAAGCTGATAACTGCAGTCTTGTGGAAACGTACTTTGAAGCTGATAACTGCAGTCTTGTGGAAACACGCTTTGAAGCTGATGACTGCAGTCTTGTGGAAACACGCTTTGAAGCTGATAACTGCAGTCTTGTGGAAACGTACTTTGAAGCTGATGACTGCAGTCTTGTGGAAACGCACTTTGAAGCTGATGACTGCAGTCTTGTGGAAACGCACTCTGAAGCTGATAACTGCAGTCTTGTGGAAACGCACTTTGAAGCTGATAAATGCAGTCTTGTGGAAACGCACTCTGAAGCTGATAACTGCAGTCTTGTGGAAACGCGCTTTGAAGCTGATAAATGCAGTCTTGTGGAAACGCACTTTGAAGCTGATAACTGCAGTCTTGTGGAAACGAACTTTGAAGCTGATAAATGCAGTCTTGTGGAAACGCACTTTGAAGCTGATGACTGCAGTCTTGTGGAAACGCACTTTGAAGCTGATAACTGTAGTCTTGTGGAAACGCACTTTGAAGCTGATAAATGCAGTCTTGTGGAAATGCACTTTGAAGCTGATAACTGTAGTCTTGTGGAAATGCACTTTGAAGCTGATAACTGCAGTCTTGTGGAAACGCACTTTGAAGCTGATAACTGTAGTCTTGTGGAAACGCACTTTGAAGCTGATAACTGCAGTCTTATGGAAACGCACTTTGAAGCTGATAACTGCAGTCTTGTGGAAACGCACTTTGAATCTGATAACTGCAGTCTTGTGGAAACGCACTTTGTAGCTGATAACTGCAGTCTTGTGGAAACGCACTTTGAACCTGATAACTGCTGTCTTGTGGAAACGTACTTTGAAGCTGATAACTGCAGTCTTGTGGAAACGTACTTTGAAGTTGATAACTGCAGTCTTGTGGAAACGCACTTTGAAGCTGGTAACTGCAGTCTTGTGGAAACGCACTTTGAAGCTGATAACTGCAGTCTTGTGGAAACGTACTTCGAAGCTGATAACTGTAGTCTTATGGAAACGCACTTTGAAGCTGATAACTGCAGTCTTGTGGAAACGTACTTTGAAGCTGATAACTGCAGTCTTGTGGAAACGTACTTTGAAGCTGATAACTGCAGTCTTGTGGAAACGCACTTTAAAGCTGATAACTGCAGTCTTATGGAAACGCACTTTGAAGCCGATAACTGCAGTCTTGTGGAAACGCACTTGGAAGCTGATAACTGCAGTCTTGTGGAAACGCACTTGGAAGCTGATAACTGCATTCTTGTGGAAACGTGCTCTGAAGCCGATAACTGCAGTCTTGTGGAAACGCACTTTGAAGCTGATAACTGCAGTCTTGTGGAAACGTGCTCTGAAGCTGATAACTGCAGTCTTGTGGAAACGCGCTTTGAAGCTGATAAATGCAGTCTTGTGGAAACGCGCTCTGAAGCTGATAACTGCAGTCTTGTGGAAACGCACTTTAAAGCTGATAACTGCAGTCTTGTGGAAACGCGCTTAGAAGCTGATAACTGCAGTCTTGTGGAAACGCACTTTGAAGCTGATAACTGCAGTCTTGTGGAAACGTGCTTTGAAGCTGATAACTGCAGTCTTGTGGAAACATGCTTTGAAGCTGATACCTGCAGTCTTATGGAAATGCGCTTTGAAGCTGATAACTGCAGTCTTGTGGAAACGAACTTTGAAGCTGATAACTGCAGTCTTGTGGTAACGCGCTTTGAAGCTGATAACTGCAGTCTTGTGGAAACGCGCTTTGAAGCTGATAACTGCAGTCTTGTGGAAACGCACTTTGAAGCTGATAACTGCAGTCTTGTTGGAAATGCGCTTTGAAGCTGATAACTGCAGTCTTGTGGAAACGCGCTTTGAAGCTGATAACTGCAGTCTTGTGGAAACGCGCTTTGAAGCTGATAACTGTAGTCTTGTGGAAATGCACTTTGAAGCTGATAAATGTAGTCTTGTGGAAACGCACTTTGAAGCTGATAAATGCAGTTTTGTATAAACGAACTTTGAAGCTGATAACTGCAGTCTTGTGGAAACGCGCTTTGAAGTTGATAACTGCAGTCTTGTGGAAACGTACTTTGAAGCTGATAACTGCAGTCTTGTGGAAACGTGCTTTGAAGCTGATAACTGGAGTCTTGTGGAAACGTGCTTTGAAGCTGATAAATGTAGTCTTGTGGAAACGCACTTTGAAGCTGATAAATGCAGTTTTGTATAAACGAACTTTGAAGCTGATAACTGCAGTCTTGTGGAAATGCGCTTTGAAGTTGATAACTGCAGTCTTGTGGAAACGCACTTTGAAGCTGATAACTGCAGTCTTGTGGAAACACGCTTTGAAGCTGATAACTGCAGTCTTGTGGAAACGTGCTTTGAAGCTGATAACTGCAGTCTTGTGGAAACGAACTTTGAAGCTGATAACTGCAGTCTTGTGGAAACGAACTTTGAAGCTGATATCTGCAGTCTTGTGGAAACGCGCTTTGAAGCTGATAACTGCAGTCTTGTGGAAACGCGCTTTGAAACTGATAACTGTAGTCTTGTGGAAACGCACTTTGAAGCTGATAAATGCAGTCTTGTGGAAACGCGCTTTGAAGCTGATAACTGCAGTCTTGTGGAAACGCGCTTTGTAGCTGATAACTGCAGTCTTGTGGAAACGCGCTTTGTAGCTGATAACTGCAGTCTTGTGGATACGCACTTTGAAGCTGATAACTGCAGTCTTGTGGAAACGCACTTTGTAGCTGATAACTGCAGTCTTGTGGAAACGTACTTTGAAGCTGATAACTGCAGTCTTGTGGATACGCACTTTGAAGCTGATAACTGGAGTCTTGTGGAAACGCGCTTTGAAGCCGATAACTGCAGTCTTGTGGAAACGCACTTTGAAGCTGATAACTGCAGTCTTGTGGATACGCACTTTGAAGCTGATAACTGCAGTCTTGTGGATACGCACTTTGAAGCTGATAACTTCAGTCTTGTGGAAACGCGCTTTGAAGCCGATAACTGCAGTCTTGTGGAAATGCGCTTTGAAGCTGATAACTGCAGTCTTGTGGATACGCACTTTGAAGCTGATAACTGCAGTCTTGTGGATACGCACTTTGAAGCTGATAACTGCAGTCTTGTGGATACGCACTTTGAAGCTGATAACTGCAGTCTTGTGGAAACGCGCTTTGAAGCCGATAACTGCAGTCTTGTGGAAACGCGCTTTGAAGCCGATAACTGCAGTCATGTGGAAAGTACTCTGAAGGCTAAATGGTGTCCAATGGGGGGGAGAAGGAGGGAATAAAACGGGAATAGGCAAAGGGAGGAAAGGGAATGGCGAATGGAGAGCCAGAAAAGGGAGAAAGAGATAGACAGGGCGTGGCAACAGGAGAGGGATGGGAAACGTAGAGGAGGGAACGAAAGCAAAAGGAATTGGAAAGAGAGAGAGGGGAGGGGAACAGTGAGAACGAATGAGCGAGGGTGAAGGAGACATGAGGTAAGGTAGAGAAGGAATGGAAAAGGTACAGAAGGGAAGAAGGGAGGATGGGATAGGAAGGGAAACGAAGGTGGAAGACAAAGACGGGGGGAGGGGGAGAAGGGGTGGTCGGAGAAAAGAAGACCGGGAAATGAGCGGAGTAGCACAAGGTGGGAAAGGAAGAAGGGAAGTGAAAATAAAGGAAGGAAAAGGAAGTGAGTGAAAGGCGGGAGAGAAAGGTAAGAGAAAAGGCAGGGACGGAGAGGAAAGGGAAGGGGAGGGAATGAGTGGTAGGCAGGAAAGAATGTGGGGTGATACAGGTATGTACTGGCAAAATGCTGAGCAATTTTGGTAGAAGCAGGAAAACCCTGATCCCGCCTTACCGCGAACACGAAGACGCCTTCAGTTTCATCTTGAGGTAAATCAAGCCCTTTTATTTTCCCACATGAACACTCGACTGAGATTGAATGCCCAAGCCTTCTTCAGATACCTTTCAAGATGACAAAAAAAAAATAGAGCAAATTTACTTGTGGCTTCGAACGGCCGAAATCTGACGGCGTCCCAACGGAGGACAATGGTTAAAAAGATACTATAACTTTCAACGCATCATCTACTTTACGACTTTTTCATCGCCGGATTTTGCGAATTAGCTGATGATTGGTCATAAAGCAAAATAACCTAGAATGATAAGTTAAACAAGAAGTGCACATGACACATGCAAGTTTATTTTGCCTACAAAAGGAATTTTTAAAGTATTTATCTAATACTGCCTCTCAGACTGAATCATTTTGGCTAAGTGCTTTCTACCTCATTATAAAAATAAAAAACACTAAACAGGACAATTACTCAGCGGGTATAAATATCAGAAGTTACCTTAGTACAACAATACATTACCATACCTAAGTCGTTCAATATAGTTAAAATCAAATGATCGGTATTATGAAAACAATTCATATATATATATATATATATATATATATATATATATATATATATATATATATATATATATATATATATATATGTGTGTGTGTGTGTGTGTGTGTGTGTGTGTGTGTGTGTGTGTGTGTGTGTGATTAGGAATAATAAAAGCAAAACTAACTTCGTTCAATTGCATACAGAACCGAACTGACAGATTTCCAATAGTTTTCACTCTAAATATCCTAACTGGCAACACTGTTCCCACAGTATTTTTCTTCTTCATGCTGCGAAGTTTATTATTTTGGCATGATAACAGTCGAAAGAAACAAAATGAGGCCCAATGCGTCGTACATACAAAAACCTGTCAGCGGACAACCCATCGCAAAATGAGATTTCCACAAAACAAACAATTCGAGTTTCAGAATGTTTCGCTCATGATCGTAGAGAACAGAAGCATCTGCTGTTCTTTCATTTCGACAGCTCTTTGGTCTCTGTCTTGATATCCTTTTAGATCAATATGAACAGCACTAAACCATTTTTCATCATAAGGGATGTTTCGATGAGAAAGTCTCGGCGATACTCGAGTTAATGAAGAAATTATAAAAACAAAAGTTGAGTGATCAGTGTTCGTTCAACTTCACATAATTCAACTGGCCACCTAGGGAACGACTTCCGCACTCGATGTAGCACTGCTAAAATCACTTGCTATGATACCTGCCATAGTTAATTCTTATATTCCTCAATAATGACAGTAATACATGCTGTTCAAGATTAGAGTCAAAAGCAGTTCAGGCTGAGATACAAGGGTATTGCCAAGCGCCACGTAAAAGAAGACACTTGCAGGCTACAAGTATTAGGAATCTTCTTATTAATGAAACTCTTCAATGAACCCATTATTGTTGATAAATGGAAAATACCGATGATATAAGCACGAGCTGAATATATTTTAATTCGAATTTCATCATGACAACGGCAAACGTTAGGAGAGAAAAGTATAGTTCTATAACTGGCTTTCGTGGAAGTGACTCTGATATGTGAACACTGTGACTGAGTATATGCGTGGGTGGCATATTAAGCAACAAGTATGATGAAGGTTCAAAAAATTAACAATAATGACTCGACGTAAAATCGGTCTCCTATAATGAACATTGTGGCTGACCCGATTATTAAAATAAATGATCTCGTTTATTTTAGGCAACTGTACATGAATCGACATTAATAAGAACATGTGTTTCTAAATGTTCGCAGTAATACTGATTCATTTACGTTGTAACAAAATACAAACGAACTGTAATAACTCCTCAAGTAGAGCGACTATCCAACATCTGTGGCCATCCCATTACAAAAGAAGTTACCCCCTTCGATATACAGTTTCTGCAGAAGGGCCTACCCTTATGATACACAGTCAAAAAAACGTTTTGAATATATAATTACTAAAAAAAAAAAAAAAAAAAGTCTTATATTACAGAATGACCCATAACCTACGATTCGTGTAGGAATTGCTAAGTTTTTTCTTTTTGATTCGGTGATTTTCACGTAATGCCCTCTCCATTACAGAAAAACAATGATCAATCAATAAGTCTCCGTTTAGGCGTCCTCGGCCACCGCGACGCTTCCATCGGAGGAGACTCCTCTTCAAAACATATTTACCCACTGCATCAAATTTACATCACATTTATGACACCGTTCGTCTTTCGTCGGTCTGCGTATAATCAGAAACTCGCCATTACTTATAAATTAGCCTTAAACTAGTCTTCGTTTTTTAGACAACGGAAACTTTTGCCGTAGAAGGTAACTGAAAAAGGATAGTATGACTGCAATAATATTACAGTTTATAGATGAGTATATAGCTTACTACGAAACACGGAAACGTACCCATCACGCCAAGGCAAAAAATCCATTCATCACATTTTAGAATAATTACCCGGCTTTAAAGAAGAAAAATCGAGCTCTCTCGTGCAATACTGGAACGCGTTTGTAAAGCACCGGACTCTTAGAAATAAAGCCATAAACACTGCGGACATTACCAATACGCCCAGGAAAAAGTTTGGGAAAAGATGAAAGCACTTGTTTTTCAGTTATACTCACACGGAGACGGGGTTGGCTCGGAGAAAAACTAAGATGTTGGTCTCTAAGATATTCGCACAACACCGGCTGAATCGTGGATGAACCACGAGTGAAGAAACTTTTAGAATATTAGCTGTTTCATGCACCTACAAAGAAGGCTTATCAGTAGTAAATTGAACACCACACACCCACCGCATATTCACCTCTTATCTTGCACACACTTACACTTCCCGGATATTAAGGCTCTTCCTTTCCAGCACAACTTCTAATCCATTTATCCAGCATGTTCAAGGTCTTCTCTTCCTCTTAACGACGAGGTAAGCCCTCTTTCACACACGCTTTTATTCTTCCATTCACCGACGCTAAATCCATTTTTCTTACCCTACCTATCCAGCGCAAACAAGAGATTCAAAATTTTTTCATTTCACCCGCATATTAACATCTACACTTCACTTCCATAAAAGAGAGTTGGATTAACAATTGCTCTGTGAAATCCAGCCCTGGTTTCCACTGACATTTATTCTCTTCCTCGTTTCACCAATTCTTGACTTGCCTCTTCTTCACCCTATCATCGTCCTTTAAATTTACTCACAAAGACCTTTTTACATAAACCATTTCCATGTTTCTGCCATCGATGTAACCATTCATTGTCTAGTTTCTTGCATTCCATTTAACCTCCAAACCTTAATCTTGCTCAAATCTACTTTCAAATTTTTCCTTTTGAAAACAATTTTAAACTCTTTCATAAGTTTCTGTAGTTTCTCCTCATAATCTTAAGTATCGCGCAGCTTAGTACCTACATATAGTACACTTTCTGTCCACTAATATACAGAACACCATAAAATTATCTCCCATATCAATCATCCACGACACCCAATCAAAAGCCTTTTCTGAGTAAATGTATGCAAAGTACAGATCTCCCCTTTATTTCCAAGCTTTCCACTTGACCATTTCATTAGAAACCCTTGACATAAGGACCTTATTCATTGTCTAAACCCACACTGCTCTCACTCCATCAATACTTCTGCCATCTCTCTAACTTCCTCAATCAAAATCTCACCATACACTTTCCCTGATCAGTTAACCGGAATACAATGCCACTGCCGTGGCACTTCGTAGTGCCACTTGACACTGTTGTTGCCCCGTAAAGTGCCACTGGCGTAGGGTCAATGCACTGTATTCCCCTGGGGGAAGAGAAGTTATGCCATCTTGTTAGTGGCTGAGATCATTTCTCTGGAGGCCAACAACATTCTCCTACAACTCGATAAGTTATAACCGAATGTGTCCGTGCAATTCCTTCCTTTTTCTACGTTGGACACAAGTCGCCACCCATATGAGGCGAGTTTCAAAACAAAAACACACACACACATACATATATATATATATATATATATATATATATATATATATATATATATATATACATACATATATGCATGTGTGTGTGTGTGGGTGTGTGAATCCGTCGTTTAAACATTCAAGCACGTATTTCTGTAAAAACAGAACTATACGTATTCACGCGTATGTATTTATCCACGTAAACTCAAATCATTTTCTAAATAAACCGCCACACCAAATAAAAACCTCTTTATCACTCACGACACAGATTTCAGTTATCCAGGCAGCAAGTAACGCCGACTAAAAGATGAATAAGTTAACAATTCCAAACAGAACGAAAAGCTATAGTTCTGAACAACAGCTTCATAAACCGAGCTACAATAATCCATTGTAGAGCACGACTGCAAAAAAAAAAAGGGGGGGAAATAGAGGAAGCATACCAGAAGTTGTAGGGTAAAGGAGGGTAACAGACGTCCCCATAAAAAGCGCCCCACGGAAACTTCCCGAAAAAGTGACCTGTGACACTCGAGAGGAAAAACGCCCTCAAACTCGTTGGCATTCGAAGAAAACACTTCCAGACGCGTTCCGTGCGTGAGTTAGCTGAACATTGAAAGTTCCTTTCCACTTCCCCGTGACAGACGTGTTGGATGTGACCGAAGAGTTTGGAAAGTCGCTTGCAAAATCAGAGCACAAAGGTGCAGGTTACTTAGAATAACGTAGACGAAAACAAATAGATCGAATTCATTAACTTAGGAGGAAACTTGAGTCCCAAGTGATGACTGATGTGAGAGGCTAAGTAACATTTTTACTGAAAGAAAAGGTACTATGAAGAATGTTAATGATAAAGAAGGAAATGTGTAATAAATGCAGTGGGACCCCATGAGAACGGGAACAACTTTTCCCCTCTTCTGGGAACGACCTCAGGTTATGTGCGTTTGGTGCGTGCATATAACGCTATATAGAGCGAGTATTTTGAGTTTGTAAAAACAAATGTAAGAAAATGCATGTATATATGTGTGTATATATATATATGTGTGTGTGTGGGTGTATTTATACATATAAGTAAATATGTATTATACATATATGTATGTGTGTGTGTGTATGTTAGTGTGTAGGCTACTCGCACGTATCCAGTATGTGCGCATGCAGAAAGAGAAAGCGAGAAACTTGATCCTTCGGCCCGAAATACTAATTCCGAAAACAACTTCTTGGCAAGACTAAACACCAACCAGAGATCAGAGACGCTTCTCCTAAGCCGGAGTCCTTCCTCCGCAACACGGGAGAGAAGCGTGAGGTTTGCAAACATCCGGCGATAAATCGTAAATCTTCCAGCCTTGCTCCAAGGACGCCTTAGACCGACTTTGTCACTCATGAGTATTGTGTCTCGTAAAACTGATGAGTCTCTTTGAGAATCATTACTCTTCGCAAGACGGAGATTCATTCAGTTCGTGCTTCTGGCTTGGCTACAGAAGAAGAAGAGAGAGAGAGAGAGAGAGAGAGAGAGAGAGAGAGAGAGAGAGAGAGAGAGAGAGAGAGAGAGATGATGGAATGGTGCCTAGGAATACATGGGAATGAGACCCCGGTTTGGAACCGTATAGCGCGGTGATGTTTGCCAAAAAGGGTTTATTTTTTCTTGTCAGTCCTCCCTCTGCTGAAGACTGTGCAAAGACTCGAAATATTTACACATAAAAGTTCACAGACGTACAGATATTTACATGTAAGTGGTTAACATTGTTAAGACGAAATATTTTTACGTACATTTAGGACTTAGAATAGGGTATGTAAGTTACGAAAACCCAGTAGAAACTTTCTGAACACCTCGGATCAATTCTGTAGAAATTGATAAGATGCAATAATTACTGATCAAAACCATTCAACCAAAAAAATATATATATAATATATATATATATATAATATATATATATATAAATATATATATATATATATATATATATATATATATATATATATATATATATATATATATATATATATATCAGAAGATTTCCTACCCAAGTGTCTGCAGTGGCTGAGAGATACATCAACAGTCCAGTTCAATAACACCAATTAGGGCGT
This sequence comes from Macrobrachium rosenbergii, assembly GCA_039081455.1. Classification (NCBI taxonomy): domain Eukaryota; kingdom Metazoa; phylum Arthropoda; class Malacostraca; order Decapoda; family Palaemonidae; genus Macrobrachium; species Macrobrachium rosenbergii. The sequence continues at coordinate 24,638 of JANJGK010006139.1, forward strand.
ATCTGCCGTGGTAATCCGTCAAGAAAGCCCACCACGAAGTCCAAAAGTCAGAGAAGTGACAAAATACCTTCACGTCATTTCTGCAAGGGGCTGAGCCAAAGAGCCAACATCTCGTCTCTCTCATCAACACCAACATCCAAAACACATCCACGCGCGCGCGCGCGTGGGCAATTTCTGCCGCCCCATTACGGCGTCCCATCCACATTCATATGGAGCGAGGACAAATGAAAAGCCGCGAACAAAAACGCCTCCTTCGGGAGGTTTGGAATCACCCTACAGCGCCTCCTTCGGCCGTCGACCAGACCCTTCATTGAGGCGTCTCCTCCTCGAGAGTAACGTGTGACAACGCCAGCGAAGAAAATAAAAAAAAAGGGGGGGGGGGGAAAGGGAAGTAAAAGAATGGCAGCTGTAAAGAATCTTTTTTCTTGGGTGGGGGGGGGGCGGCGGGGGGGGGGCGCTTTTACATTGAGTATCCTTCATTTCGACGAGTTCGGTTGGGTGGAGGTACCTTCAGTCCTCTCTCTCTCTCTCTCTCTCTCTCTCTCTCTCTCTCTCTCTCTCTCTCTCTCTCTCTCTCTCTCTCCTGTGACTGTCTCATTTTGTGCAACAGTTGATTGCTGTAACCAACACTACTTCCCATTCTCCCTTCTTCCTCCATTCTCCAGCTCTTATTTCTCTTCCTAATTTCCGTTATCTTCCTTCTACTCCTCATTCGTTCCTGCCCCTGCCTCCTCCTCCCGCTAACTCTCTCCCCTCTCCCACAATCTCCATCACCATCACTTCACACTCTTCCTTCTCCTACCAGACCACCACCACCATCACACCATCATCAACATCATCAACATCATCTCCCATATCAAGAATGGCATTTATTTTACAGCCTTCTATTTTATTCCTTTTCATTTCCTCTGCTACCGTTCTCTGCTAAACCTGTTGAAGGCGTTTTCTCTTGCGGTTATTGCTGATACTTAAGTTCTGTCTGTTCTTACCGTCACATTCTTTCCTGACTTTCTCACTGTCTGCTGTCTTAGGTGCGATTTCATTTATTTTCCTTGTCCGTTGTGTTCAGCTTCGGGGAGGAGGAGGGAACATTTAGTAGCACCTCGATTTAGAGAAAGGTGAGAGAGAGAGAGAGAGAGAGAAATGTCACTGGTAAATTCACTTACTGTTCTGATAAGCTTCACTTTCTGGCTTGGTTCATTTAGTAGCAACTCGATTTAGAGAAAGGTGAAAGTGAGAGAGAGAGAGAAATGTCACTGGTAAATTTACTTACTGTTCTGATAAGCTTCACTTTCTGGCTTGGTTCATTTAGTAGCAACTCGATTTAGAGAAAGGTGAAAGTGAGAGAGAGCGAGAGAGAAATGTCACTGGTGAATTTACTTACTGTTCTGATAAGCTTCACTTTCTGGCTTGGTTCATTTAGTAGCAACTCGATTTAGAGAAAGGTGAAAGTGAGAGAGAGCGAGAGAGAAATGTCACTGGTAAATTCACTTACTGTTCTGATAAGCTTCACTTTCTGGCTTGGTTCATTTAGTAGCAACTCCATTTAGAGAAAGGTGAAAGTGAGAGAGAGAGAGAGAGAGAGAGAGAGAAATGTCACTGGTAAATTCACTTACTGTTCTGATAAGCTTCACTTTCTGGCTTGGTTCATTTAGTAGCAACTCGATTTAGAGAAAGGTGAAAGTGAGAGAGAGAGAGAGAGAAATGTCACTGGTAAATTCACTTACTGTTCTGATAAGCTTCACTTTCTGGCTTGGTTCATTTAGTAGCAACTCGATTTAGAGAAAGGTGAAAGTGAGAGAGAGAGAGAGAGAGAGAGAGAGAGAGAGAAAGGTCACTGGTAAATTCACTTACTGTTCTGATAAGCTTCACTTTCTGGCTTGGTTCATTTAGTAGCAACTCGATTTAGAGAAAGGTGAAAGTGAGAGAGAGAGAGAGAGAGAAATGTCACTGGTAAATTCACTTACTGTTCTGATAAGCTTCACTTTCTGGCTTGGTTCATTTAGTAGCAACTCCATTTAGAGAAAGGTGAAAGTGAGAGAGAGAGAGAGAGAGAGAGAAATGTCACTGGTAAATTCACTTACTGTTCTGATAAGCTTCACTTTCTGGCTTGGTTCATTTAGTAGCAACTCGATTTAGAGAAAGGTGAAAGTGAGAGAGAGAGAGAGAAATGTCACTGGTAAATTCACTTACTGTTCTGATAAGCTTCACTTTCTGGCTTGGTTCATTTAGTAGCAACTCGATTTAGAGAAAGGTGAAAGTGAGAGAGAGAGAGAGAGAGAGAGAAATGTCACTGGTAAATTCACTTACTGTTCTGATAAGCTTCACTTTCTGGCTTGGTTCATTTAGTAGCAACTCCGTTTAGAGAAAGGTGAAAGTGAGAGAGAGAGAGAGAGAGAGAGAAATGTCACTGGTAAATTCACTTACTGTTCTGATAAGCTTCACTTTCTGGCTTGGTTCATTTAGTAGCAACTCGATTTAGAGAAAGGTGAAAGTGAGAGAGAGAGAGAGCGAGAGAGAGAAATGTCACTGGTAAATTCACTTACTGTTCTGATAAGCTTCACTTCTGGCTTGGTTCATTTAGTAGCAACTCGATTTAGAGAAAGGTGAAAGTGAGAGAGAGAGAGAGAGAAATGTCACTGGTAAATTCACTTACTGTTCTGATAAGCTTCACTTTCTGGCTTGGTTCATTTAGTAGCAACTCCATTTAGAGAAAGGTGAAAGTGAGAGAGAGAGAGAGAGAAATGTCACTGGTAAATTCACTTACTGTTCTGATAAGCTTCACTTTCTGGCTTGGTTCATTTAGTAGCAACTCCATTTAGAGAAAGGTGAAAGTGAGAGAGAGAGAGAGAGAAATGTCACTGGTAAATTCACTTACTGTTCTGATAAGCTTCACTTTCTGGCTTGGTTCATTTAGTAGCAACTCGATTTAGAGAAAGGTGAAAGTGAGAGAGAGAGCGAGAGAGAAATGTCACTGGTAAATTCACTTACTGTTCTGATAAGCTTCACTTTCTGGCTTGGTTCATTTAGTAGCAACTCCATTTAGAGAAAGGTGAAAGTGAGAGAGAGAGAGAGAGAGAGAGAGAAATGTCACTGGTAAATTCACTTACTGTTCTGATAAGCTTCACTTTCTGGCTTGGTTCATTTAGTAGCAACTCGATTTAGAGAAAGGTGAAAGTGAGAGAGAGAGAGAGAGAGAGAGAGAGAGAGAGAGAGAAATGTCACTGGTAAATTCACTTACTGTTCTGATAAGCTTCACTTTCTGGCTTGGTTCATTTAGTAGCAACTCGATTTAGAGAAAGGTGAAAGTGAGAGAGAGAGAGAGAGAGAAATGTCACTGGTAAATTCACTTACTGTTCTAATAAGCTTCACTTTCTGGCTTGGTTCATTTAGTAGCAACTCCATTTAGAGAAAGGTGAAAGTGAGAGAGAGAGAGAGAGAGAGAGAGAGAGGTCACTGGTAAATTCACTTACTGTTCTGTTAAGCTTCACTTTCTGGCTTGGTTCATTTAGTAGCAACTCGATTTAGAGAAAGGTGAAAGTGAGAGAGAGAGAGAGAGAGAGAGAGAGAGAGAAAGGTCACTGGTAAATTCACTTACTGTTCTGATAAGCTTCACTTTCTGGCTTGGTTCATTTAGTAGCAACTCGATTTAGAGAAAGGTGAAAGTGAGAGAGAGAGAGAGAGAAATGTCACTGGTAAATTCACTTACTGTTCTGATAAGCTTCACTTTCTGGCTTGGTTCATTTAGTAGCAACTCCATTTAGAGGAAAGGTGAAAGTGAGAGAGAGAGAGAGAGAGAGAGAGAGAAATGTCACTGGTAAATTCACTTACTGTTCTGATAAGCTTCACTTTCTGGCTTGGTTCATTTAGTAGCAACTCGATTTAGAGAAAGGTGAAAGTGAGAGAGAGAGAGAGAGAGAGAAATGTCACTGGTAAATTCACTTACTGTTCTGATAAGCTTCACTTTCTGGCTTGGTTCATTTAGTAGCAACTCGATTTAGAGAAAGGTGAAAGTGAGAGAGAGAGAGAGAGAGAGAGAGAGAAATGTCACTGGTAAATTCACTTACTGTTCTGATAAGCTTCACTTTCTGGCTTGGTTCATTTAGTAGCAACTCCGTTTAGAGAAAGGTGAAAGTGAGAGAGAGAGAGAGAGAGAGAGAGAGAGAAATGTCACTGGTAAATTCACTTACTGTTCTGATAAGCTTCACTTTCTGGCTTGGTTCATTTAGTAGCAACTCCATTTAGAGAAAGGTGAAAGTGAGAGAGAGAGAGAGCGAGAGAGAGAAATGTCACTGGTAAATTCACTTAACTGTTCTGATAAGCTTCACTTTCTGGCTTGGTTCATTTAGTAGCAACTCGATTTAGAGAAAGGTGAAAGTGAGAGAGAGAGAGAGAGAAATGTCACTGGTAAATTCACTTACTGTTCTGATAAGCTTCACTTTCTGGCTTGGTTCATTTAGTAGCAACTCCATTTAGAGAAAGGTGAAAGTGAGAGAGAGAGAGAGAGAAATGTCACTGGTAAATTCACTTACTGTTCTGATAAGCTTCACTTTCTGGCTTGGTTCATTTAGTAGCAACTCCATTTAGAGAAAGGTGAAAGTGAGAGAGAGAGAGAGAGAAATGTCACTGGTAAATTCACTTACTGTTCTGATAAGCTTCACTTTCTGGCTTGGTTCATTTAGTAGCAACTCGATTTAGAGAAAGGTGAAAGTGAGAGAGAGAGCGAGAGAGAAATGTCACTGGTAAATTCACTTACTGTTCTGATAAGCTTCACTTTCTGGCTTGGTTCATTTAGTAGCAACTCCATTTAGAGAAAGGTGAAAGTGAGAGAGAGAGAGAGAGAGAGAGAAATGTCACTGGTAAATTCACTTACTGTTCTGATAAGCTTCACTTTCTGGCTTGGTTCATTTAGTAGCAACTCGATTTAGAGAAAGGTGAAAGTGAGAGAGAGAGAGAGAGAGAGAGAGAGAGAGAAATGTCACTGGTAAATTCACTTACTGTTCTGATAAGCTTCACTTTCTGGCTTGGTTCATTTAGTAGCAACTCGATTTAGAGAAAGGTGAAAGTGAGAGAGAGAGAGAGAGAGAGAAATGTCACTGGTAAATTCACTTACTGTTCTGATAAGCTTCACTTTCTGGCTGGTTCATTTAGTAGCAACTCCATTTAGAGAAAGGTGAAAGTGAGAGAGAGAGAGAGAGAGAGAGAGAGAGAGAGAAAGGTCACTGGTAAATTCACTTACTGTTCTGATAAGCTTCACTTTCTGGCTTGGTTCATTTAGTAGCACCTCGATTTAGAGAAAGGTGAAAGTGAGAGAGAGAGCGAGAGAGAGAAATGTCACTGGTAAATTCACTTACTGTTCTGATAAGCTTCACTTTCTGGCTTGGTTCATTTAGTAGCAACTCGATTTAGAGAAAGGTGAAAGTGAGAGAGAGAGAGAGAGAGAGAGAAATGTCACTGGTAAATTCACTTACTGTTCTGATAAGCTTCACTTTCTGGCTTGGTTCATTTAGTAGCAACTCGATTTAGAGAAAGGTGAAAGTGAGAGAGAGAGAGAGAGAGAGAGAGAGAGAAAGGTCACTGGTAAATTCACTTACTGTTCTGATAAGCTTCACTTTCTGGCTTGGTTCATTTAGTAGCAACTCGATTTAGAGAAAGGTGAAAGTGAGAGAGAGAGAGAGAGAGAGAGAGAAATGTCACTGGTAAATTTACTTACTGTTCTGATAAGCTTCACTTTCTGGCTTGGTTCATTTAGTAGCAACTCGATTTAGAGAAAGGTGAAAGTGAGAGAAAGAGAGAGCGAGAGAGAAATGTCACTGGTAATTCACTTACTGTTCTGATGAGCTTCACTTTCTGGCTTCTGTGTCAGTTTTTCTTAAATTCCTTCCTCGCTTCTCCAAAACAATTTGTAAGTGAAAACAGCGAACACTTCTACTGATAAAAAATGCTTTAAAAAACTATTTCCTTGTACTTCCTGCACTTGATGATGTCGACTAATACTTAAGTGAGCTAATTGACATTACTTGTGGGAAATATATGTATCAGTGGCCATTTCGAATTCCTAGTGACAAACGAAAATCTGAAATGGTCTATCACTTGTGAATTCCTGCCATCAAGGTCCGGATCGTCAAGGAAAGGTGACGGTCAGTGGTCAGATAAAGGTCAGCCTTGTAAGTGCTGAGGTCACAAGCAAAGATCAAAGTCCCTCAAACTGACGACCCAGATTCTCCTTAGGAGTGAAGTTGAATCGACTTATTTACTTAAAAAAAGGAATTTCAACGGGAACACGAACAACACATGTAAATAATAACGCCGTTAACGCACAGAAATAAAACGAATTACTAAAAGAAACACCTTTCACATCAGTGACATAAAACGAAACATTGAAACTGACAACGAGAGGCAATATCTTTAGAATTAAATGAGCGTCATTAAAAATATCAAATGAATACCGCTTAAATGCATAATACTCCAATTACACCTCCCATTGCAGGATATCGCTGACCGGAATGAATTGCGGAGTAACAGCGTCATTTAAAACAGAATCCTCCAAAAGAATTATTGAAATAACTTTGCCCATTGGCAGCATACGGTGAATACTTGAATCAGTGCAATCATGTAAGCTAATCCCAATTAAGAAACCAACTGCAAGCTATTATTGACAAACGGCGAGGTACTTAAACGCCGTGCGTTCGCTCACCGAGAACAACAAACGCCGAGGGCATTAGCACCTGAGGCCCGTAGGATAAGAGGTAAATAAACGGCCGTGTAATCGCCGTCGCGGGTTCCTGTCGCCGTGCGTCTCCAAATATTGAAGCGAGAAACAAACTCATTCGTGATCTCTACTGATGTTTCCGGCATACCGGGACTTGTCTCTTCCCGCAGGCCACTGTCCATAAAGGTTTGCATGTGAAGCATTAAAAAAAGAGTAGAAAAGAAATTCGCATCAATTCTTTTCAAATTCCATCAATTTACCTGTTTATTAACCTGACAGTTAGTTATCACATTTTGCTTCGTTATTTGAATAGATAATAATTCAACTGTCCGTCACAGACATTAAACGATGCTTTATTGATATGACTTGTCATTTTTCTCTTCATTTTGGAATGCCGTGGATGGAGGGAGGTTTTTTATAGTGTTATATTATGTATAAATGCAAGATCTTAATTGTTTATATATATTATATATATATATATATATCTGTGTATATATACATATATATATATGTGTGTGTGTGCGAGCGCGCGTGTGCGTGTCTGTCTGCGCGCAGAAAGGTAACATCAACCCTCAACCCTTCTACGAATGCACGACTGTTTATTCAAAGAGCCATCCCGGGTATCAAATGTGACATTTCGAATATCCGTTAATCTAGATATGAATTATTCTAGTGTTGCTGTTTCCTGAGAGATGTGGGGGGGGGGAGGTTTGGGGGGAGGGGAGGGCGCGAGCGGCAGGGCCAAAACGGCCACCGAGACTTAGCGAGTAAAACTAAAATCCGACTGAAATGTCATTGCTTTCATGTTGTCAGACCTGCAAATGAGCTCGAGAGGAAGGATAAAAACGGTACAGAATGGAACAGGTCCACTTGCTAGTTATGAGACCTGTCAAAGAAAATCAGTTAGATAGATGGAAAAGAAAGTCATCATCTGAGAATCACTGTCTAAAATTATTCAGCGATTTCCTCTGCATTTATTGACCATCCATCGTAACAGCTATAGGTTCTTCATTCATCTAGTTAGATTTCTCGTTAATTAATCAGCAAATGTAACCTATTTATTCGCTTGTTGCCAATAGTCATCTTTTTTTTTGTTATTTGGGCATGTTGATCAGCTTGGAGATATGTACACATGCAATAGGCCCCCTGCTCCTTTGAGAAGGACATGTGCTTATCATGAATAATAATAATAATAATAATAATAATAATAATAATAATAATAATAATAATAATAATATCATTCAACTGAACAGCTATTAAATATTCTCTCTCTCTCTCTCTCTCTCTCTCTCTCTATATATATATATATATATATATATAGATAGATAGATAGATAGGTAGATAGATAGATCATTTACATATATACATATATGCATATATACATGCACACATATGTACATATATATTCATATAGCCTACATATACATACATATAAAATCTCTTAAAACCGAACGCATTTTACTTCTGAAATCACACTCAAAACGCATAAACTTATTCTGCCAAGGATAGATGCACTTGTATACCCAATGGGTATTTGTGGCTTGTGGGTGTGTGTGTGTGTGAGTATGTGAACGTGTGGACGAGCGTGTAGGTGTGCGTGTGTAACGGTGACGTACACGTCATAATCTGAAAAGGAGAAATGGAACTTCGGCCGATATGGTCTGCCAACAGGCCCAATAGAATTTCGTGACATTTCCCTAAAACGATGAAAAATGGAAACGCATTATTCCCCTCTACTTTTAACGGTAATCTGGGATTACTCAGCACGCAGGCGTACGAAAATCATATTTGCGAGACATCTTCCCTTGATTGAGCGCTGATTCACCCCATCGAAGGACTACAACAAACTGTGACTTGTTACGTGATTTACGCTGAGTGACTTGTTACGTGAGTTACGCTGAGTGATTGTTACGTGAGTTACGCCGAGTGATTGTTACGTGAGTTACGCTGAGTGACTTGTTACGTGAGTTACGCTGAGTGACTTGTTACGTGAGTTACGCGAGTGACTTGTTACGCGAGTTACGCTGAGTGACTTGTTACGTGACTTACGCTGAGTGACTTGTTACGTGACTTACGCTGAGTGACTTGTTACGTGACTTACGCTGAGTGACTTGTTACGCGAGTTACGTTGAGTGACTTGTTACGTGAGTTACGCTGAGTGACTTGTTACGTGACTTACGCTGAGTGACTTGTTACGTGAGTTACGCCGAGTGACTTGTTACGTGAGTTACGCTGAGTGACTTGTTACGTGAGTTACGCTGAGTGACTTGTTACGCGAGTTACGCTGAGTGACTTGTTACGCGACTTACGCTGAGTGACTTGTTACGTGAGTTACGCTGAGTGACTTGTTACGTGAGTTACGCTGAGTTATTGTTACGTGAGTTACGCTGAGTGATTGTTACGTGAGTTATGCTGAATTACTTGTTACGTGAGTTACGCTGAGTGACTTGTTACGTGAGTTACGCCGAGTGACTTGTTACGCGAGTTACGCCGAGTGACTTGTTACGTGACTTACGCCGAGTGACTTGTTACGTGAGTTACGCTGAGTGACTTGTTATGTGAGTTACGCTGAGTGACTTGTTACGTGAGTTACGCTGAGTGACTTGTTACGTGAGTTACGCGACGGAACAGGAGAAAAGAAAACAGTGCGATCAAACAACGAGAGAAGAAACAGACTCACCCCAGAAGGATGGATAAAATTGATGACAGATAAAACAAGTAAACAACGCCCTGACGTTTCTTCGGCGCAACCGAGTTTTCTGTACAGGGTATAATGCTGTATGAAACTCTCACCCGCGGCCCATGACACTTTCAGCCACGGCCCGGTGGTGGCCTGTGTTGTTGGCACCTGTAGTGGTGCCAGACGTAAGATGTGATGGCTAACTTTAACCTTAAGTAAAATAAAAACTACTGAGGCTACAGGGCTGCAATTTGGTATGTTTGATGACTGGAGGGTGGATGATCATCATATCAATTTGCAGCCCTCTATCCTCAGGTGTTTATAAGATCTGAAAGAGGATAGAAAAAGTGCGGACAGAATAAAGTGCGGACGGACAGCCAAAGCCGGCACAATAGTTTTCTTTTACAGAAAACTAAAAGAGCTCACACGTACTCATAACCATAGAAGGCAGATATATATATATATATATATATAAATTGAATGACCAGCGCGAAAACAGCTTCATTGCGGCTCGTTAATTCTGGGGTTGATTAGAAGACGAAAACATTTGTCTCTTCCTCACCAATTCATGAAACGAATCCGCGCCGCGCTTTTCCCCTCATTAGCGGCCGTTTCCCTCAATTTACTCTATTCTGGTCATTGGTTCCGCCTCTGGAACCAGACGGAAGGATGGCATCGGGAAAGGCTCATTTGCGGTGTGGTTCTCGAGGCTTCCTGACGCCCTAAAATGTGAAATGATACAGAAGACTTTTTTTTTTTTTTTTTTTAAGTTTATCTCCCGAGGACCTTCGCCCAAATGAAGAACCCTTTAGGTTTACCCCCAGAGGCTCCTGGGCTCTTGGTCCCATAGAAAAAACATCTGGTATATTCCCATAGAGGCTGTCGCCACCAAATGGAAGCATTTCGGGCTTGCCTCGTAAACATTGTCACGCCACCCAGGAAACGTTCCAGGATTATCTCCTAATTCCACTCGTCCTCAGTTGAAAAACATTTATGCTTATAACCTTGAGATCCCACATTCCCAGATGAATAACGTTTTGGGTGTAACCCTTCCGGAACCTCATCCGAAATGAAAACTGTTTCGATTTTATACCCTATGATTACCCTCCCTAAATGAGCGGTATTGGGAGAGTTTCGGGTCTCTCCACCCAGACATCGCAACAAATTCGAGAGAGAAAGCCGTATTGTGTTCAATATTTTACCTTCTGGAATTATGAGAAAAAAAAGTAAAAATACTGTAATTCGGTTTATACGCATCAATACGCATCACAGGTAACATTAGTAAAAAAAAATATGTAAGCATAAAAAGAGGCAATGAACACATAATTTAATATATGAGTGAATGATGAAACTGATATAGAAGCAAAAAAAGATAGTCAAAGTTAACAAAAAGCTTAATTGTAGTTTCTATTCAAACAGCCAATATCCTGTTCACTATTTCCAATTATACATAAAATGCTGGTGCCTCTTAAGACCAAACTTGTTAATGCTGTTGCTTTCACAAATTACACTTATTCCTGATTCCATCGACGGAATTTTAAACTACTTCCCCTCCGAAAGTGAAAACGGCTTTCTGATCGTAAAAGCTTATGGCCTCTAAATGATCGTTGACTCCAGATTACGCAAAGGTTTTCGAAGCGAGTCTCTTAGGAAGGAGTACAAATGAATTACTCTGTAAGGCAGTTTATGAACAAGTTAGTCCATGATTTACGAAACCCCAATATGAGGTATTCAGTTGACCGTAATGGAACGCTATGCAAATAAGTCGTTTAGACTAGGGTGATATTTATATATACATCTATATATATATATACATCTATATATATATATATATATATATATCACCCCAGTCTAAACGGCTTATTTGCACGGTACCCCACTGCAGTTGGCTTGCCACTGACGGCAATCACGTAGGTCAATAAATGAATAAATAAATAAATAGAACAAACTTGCAGCCGAATTTACACCGATAAAATGCCACCGAGACAACGGAACAGAACCCATTTTTCTTCCCTTTTTCAGTTTCGCTTTAGACGAATCTAAATGTTACCGAACCGAAATACCGCGAATTTCCAGTCGACTAAATGTGCGTTTGTTTACAATTGCGGCGGAGATCAACAAGGGCCAATTTTCACGGGCTTTCCTCCGTTTCCAGGTGCCTGGAGTGCGGCCTTGCGCACTGGGATGTTTTCTCTCGGGTTTAAAAAACTCGGCTAGAAAATATAAAATAAATATAGAATCAGTAATGACAGCAAATCTCCATAATGATATCAGATGAGGAGGGAAGGGTGTTTAGATGTTTTCTCCGGATTTTGCGTCCATATTCTTCGATTTTGAATATACCGATACGGAAATGTCATTCCTTTCGTTTATTTTCATTATGACATTGACAGTTACGAAAGCTCTGTGACAGGAATCACTCCAGAAAAATGATTAGCTCCTTCGGGTGACTGAAAATAGCACCTTGCAGTCGGGAAGAGGAACAGGAGATTGCCTAGCTCTCATTACTGACCCTTTAATTCCTTTTAAGGACGAAATCAGGCGACTGGGGAGGTTAAGCAAATACGTCGAGTGATTAATGTTTTCTTGAGCACACAGCCCACAGCTGCCGTTCTCTTTCAATAAAGATCAGTAACAATATCAATAAATAGAGGACGATAAACGTAACTTTCGTGATTTCATTAAACATTTGCATTACTGCAAACGTAAATTAGAGAATCTTAAGACAATCTTAAGACAGACAATCAGCGAATGAACATTAAAAAAAGAACACAGCAGAATCAAAGAAATTTATTACCATCGACCGGGAAACAGTAATGGGGAATTCAAATTAGGCGAAAACAATTCGGAAAAACGAGGGGGGAAAAATAGACGAGGAACTTTACTGACAGCCATCCATCAACGAGGGGGATCGCTGAATAACGCCATTTCAGGGGCAACATTGCTCAGGGGTCGAGGCTGTACCGTAACAGTTCCCGATCGTCATCATCATCAAGAGATTACGGCCAGTTAACCTGTCGATCTATGTGAAAGGGATGGAATGTTGGTTGAGGCTGCTTTCACCAAAAAAAAAAATAAAAACGCTCAGTTTGATTGAATAATCTCTTTCGGGTGCTTCTAGTAACATTGGAAGATCTCCGGAGAAGTGCGATGGAGTATTATATATATATATATATATATATATATAATGTCGTTGATCTTTTAACAACCATACTTTGAGTATTAACTAAATCTTTGCGAAGAATACCAACAACCATAAGGCTTATAAACATATATATATATATATATATATATGTGTGTGTGTGTGTGTGTGTGTGTGTGGTTCTTAGCATTCTTCGCAAAGATTTAGTTAATACTCAAAGTAATGGTTGTTAGAAGGTCCACGACATTTGCCCAACCACGCGTCTCTGGATGAAAATATCTTTTCACTGACACCTAATTAGAATCAGAATTCTAGGCATCTCTCGAAGTTACAAATTCACTTTTAAGAACCATCTCGGTCTGTCACTTTTAAACTCACAAAAAAAATCAGTATATTAAAAAAGTCTTTTAAAGATTTTTGGAGACCTAATTATTCTGACGAACAACACATTGAATACCGCTCGCCCCGTTGCCCCCTAAATTTCTTTGAAAATTCTGAATTATTCTAATCTTTACTGAATGAGCCCTAATCATCTTTAGCATTCATTGCTTCAGAGGCTACTTTTGTTCCAGCTGTGATCAAATTACGGAATTACCTGCCTCATGACCTCGTAATCGACTCGGTGAAACTACAGAAGTGCTTCGAATTGGTGCAAGTGCTTTCGTCCTGAGCAGAATCCCGTGCACCTCACTTCATTGCTTCTGCGTTTAACCTTGCAACGTGTTTCTTTGTTATTTATCTGCTAATTTGAATTCGTTCTTTGCTTCTGTGATTCTTTTCTCTACCAGGAAGCTTTCCTCTTTGGGTCCTTGGGCTCTTAGTATTCTGCTTTTCATACTAAGGTTGCAGTTTGGATGATAATAATAATAATAATAATAATAATAATAATAATAATAATAATAATAATAATAATAATAATAATAATAATAATAATTATTATTATTATTATTATTATTATTAATTTATAATAATAATAATAGTTATTATTATTATTATTAATTATTATTATTTTGTTATTGATTAGTAATTAATAATAATAATAATAATATTAATAACAAAAAATTGTTATTATTATTATTATTAATTATTATTATTATTATTTTATTACTGATTAGTTAATTAATAATAATAATTATTATTATTATTATTATTATTATTATCTATAATTGATTAATAATAATAATAAGTTATTATTATTAATTATTATTTTATTATTCATTAGTAATTAACAATAATAATAATATTAATAAAAAAAAATATTATTATTATTATTATCATTAATTATTATTATTATTTCATTACTGATTAGTTAATTAATAATAATAATAATAATAATAATAATAATAATAATAATAATAATAATAATAATAATAATAATAATAATAATAATATGGTGAGGAAGGTCCTATATCCCTCCAGTAAAACGTATTAGAATTCAAAAGGAAATAACTCCCTGACCTTCTTTTGAAGCATGGCGAGTTAACAATTACTTCGCTCTTTTTACAGTTCGTAGGTTCAAATGTCAATTAGTAAGGTAGAGCTTCTTGTGACATTTCCCATCTGGATTCAGGACTTGCAGTGCTAAGTATATAAAAAAAAAAAGTGTAAGTTTCGTAAATAAGATGTTCATCTGGCTACTAAAAAACTAAACGCGCAAATGCACATTTTAAAAATGTGTCCGTCATAACCTTGTTTTTCCTTACAAAGGATGAGGCCAGATTTTGCAATTCTTCAAGCAATTTAGTTTTTAAGCGGTTATTGTATTAATGCTAAACGCGCATATTATATATATATATATATATATATATACTATACATACATATATATATATATATATATAAAATACATATATGTATATATATACATATATATATATATATGCATATGTGAGTATGTGTGTGACACGCGTAAAACACTCTCTTGAAATTTCGCAGACTGATAAACCTTAAAAACTAAGCAAAAATCCGTAATACTTGCCCCACTTAATGAACTTATCCAATCCCCCAAAATTAGCCATTCTCTCTCTCTCTCTCTCTCTCTCTCTCTCTCTCTCTCTAATAACGGGAGGAAGACCGCAACTCCGCCGCCCGTCCTGGAAGCTGTGACGCAAGAGACTGTTTCACGGGAGATTAATGATGCTTTGTCTGGGTACGTGAACCTTCCTCTGGGAAATCAGAAGAAAAAATGATCAAGGGGAAAAAAGAGAGGAGTGGACACGAAACGAACTGAAATAAAACCGGATTAATTCATTCTCGCCTTTCATTTTCTTTTCAGTAATTAGGAACACTCGTTCTTCTTGCTTAGATACTTTTTGTTAGACATTCAGCTCTCACAATCTATTGCCATTTCATTTCAGTGGAGTGTAAACTTCGTTACAGAATAAAAAGCTGAATTTATTGCCTAGCGTTCTACTTTCTTAAAGGCAAAGAAGTTGCATCTAACAAATTTAGTATTGAAATAACGATAACAATGAACATATAATTGTGAT
>JANJGK010006140.1:0-10000 GCA_039081455.1 Macrobrachium rosenbergii
ACGTGATACAGTCAGAATTGCCAACTTGCCAGGTTTAAGACAAAGAAAACTATTGTCAATGTACCATTATGTGTTATATAACAATATAAAAATGATAAATAATGACATTTTGTTTCTTATTCTTTTAAACTGTCCCTAGATTCGTTGTATACTTCTCAATGAAAAAACGAAGTTCTTACTTTTTGGTTGGCATTTTTTACGTTCCTTGGACCCGGTGCAGTCAGAATTGCCAATTGCCAGGGTTTGAAAGAAGAAAAACCACATAAATATAACACTTTATCTATAACTCAACAAGCTAGAGATAATAAATAATTAAACTTTGTCCTTTATACTTTAATGCGCCAACAGAATCGTTTTATACTTGGCTCTAAGTTGGACGAAGAAATTTTTGGTTTGGGTGAAGCTGATCTTCACTTGAGATTAAAAACGTCTTATTGACATTATATTAAGCTTAACCTATTACATATAATGAAGCATTATATTAATCAAAAACTACTTTAGTTACTCCAATGGATTTGAGGCTTTAGTTTATGAGAAAAAAGGAATTATATCATACATCTGAGACCCTTACTCCCCCACATATCAAAACGCTGTCGTCCATCCAATAGATGGCGTTAGTGCCTCTATTTTGAGCAAAAATATATCGAATTCCCTCTCCAGAGAAAGGACTGGGTAGTGGCCACGTGGTGGCCTTATCGAATAAATTATTTCCCACCATATATTGGAAAAGCGATTCAATAGCATTTCATCGCAGTCAGAAAAACTAACGTACAAGGAGGCATATATATATATATATATATATATATATATATATATATATATATATATATATATATATATATATATATACACACACACACACACATATATATATATATATATATATATATATATATATATATATATATATATATATATTATATATATATATATATATATATATATATATATATATATATATATATATATATATATTCTGACTTTGATTGCATGATCGTTTTACACGCATATAGGATATCATTCGCGGGTACAGATGATTACTGCCTAATCAGCATGTACTGAAAGTTCTTGCAATATATAAAGATCTAAGCAATGCCCGCATTATGATTACGACGATACGACTTTTTTTATAAATACGAAAAACTAAGAATGCGAGAATATTTATCATGCGGTACTTAAGCGTATTCATCTTAAATTCTCTTGATTTAATTTAACAACATATAGAGACTTTTGGTGATGATAAGGCCGAGTTTATTACATGACGATTTAAAACAATTTTTCTCATCGGCTTCCAGCAGAGTTTTACTTTTATTAAAAAGCTAAAAATTTTTATAAAAATGTCTGTTGAAGGCAGATTAACATATGCAGTATCCACCTGTATAAAAGTAAAAAAATTGTACCGTCAAAGTAAGCATGTGTGTTCTTTGTTTGATGTGCTTTGATACCTCGCAACTGAAATAATTATGCTGGTTTTACATCTACAGTCAGTGCATTACATCAATAGTTTATAATGCATATACAGATGTGAGTAATGTGTATCTATCTATCTATCCATATATATATATATATATATATATATATATATATATATATATATATATATATATATATATAAATATATATATATATATATATATATATATATATATATATATATATATATATATATATATATATATATATATATATCCATAGTCATGAATGAACATGTGTTCACCTTTGGGAACAAGAATTTCTTTATGCTAATCGTGATGTACCCTGTAATCATCTGAAAAGGGAGAATGCCTAACAAAAATAAAGAGGGTCTATTTTTTTTTAAAAGGCTTACAGTGAATAACGAAAAGAATGCACGTGACCTCTCATAAAAACTTCGGAAAATGTCCTAAGTGATAAAAATTCTCGTGGTCTCGTTAAGACAGCTTCTTTTAATCAAATGGTTAAAGTTTGACTAGAATACCTTAAATTTCAGGCAAAGACCCTTTTCCGCGCCTTAATCTCTAATATCTGAATTTATTGCCCTGTTTGTGGTCAGAAACCCAACGCCCTACTCGACCCCACCCCGACCCCTGCGAAATGCTCCCCTTATTTCTCAGCCGAGCAAACATTCCCCGCAAACTTTATCATTTGAATTCTCTTACTTTTGAGTAAGCAATGAGGATAGATTATTGCAAGTCGTGCCACTTTCTACTCGAGGGTACGAGGCGAGAGCCTCGATCCCGCGGATCTGCGATGACTCTCTTTTCTACCGCCAAAAAATTGCAAAGGAATTAAAAAGAATGACGTCGCATTACCAAGTCCACTGCGTCTCCATTCCGCTGAGACTTCCATCCCCTCTCCTTCAGCTTTCATAGACATTAAAGACTAAATCGCTGGAGGAACAGAACATTCAATAGGGCTTTCAGTTTAATCCTTAAAAATGCAACTCTTAACTGTAATTCATATAATTAAATGAAAAGTGAAAAGCACGAGAGGTATTTCTGACGCATTGGATGACTACGTCTGCCCTCATTTCCAACCATAAATGAGTTTTTAAATACAAATTGGCGCCATCACGATCCCTAATAATCTTGGAATTGGTAAAAAATCTCGTAATGGATAGTTCCCCTTAAAACGTCCTCCAGCATTTTTTCATAACTTTAATTAGCGTTATGCAAATATCTATAGAGGACCAGCTGAGGAACCGGGCGGAGACACCACAATGTCACACACTAATTAGTTCTTAGTTTCTGAGCGAATACGCTTTGTAGTTTTCTTACCGGGGAAGAAAAACACAAAATGCAGACAGCGTTAATGAGAAAAATTTCAGCTCTTTATTTTGCTATGTGGGTGTGTGTAAACGAGGTTGTGTTTGCGTGCACCTGGTTGTGTAAGAGAGACAGACAGACAGACATGCATTTAGACAAGCCGAGAGAGAGAGAGAGAGAGAGAGAGAGAGAGAGAGAGAGAGAGAGAGAGAGAGAGAGAGAGAGAGAGAGAGAGAGAGAACATTTGTGGTAATTATTTCATAAATAAGTTCACAAGATTCACCTCATCTCTTGGGCATGTAAAACAAATGAGATATTATAAGGAGAGCGGAGTGAATCTTTATCACCTCTCCAAAGAAAACATTTATTGCCTTATTTCTTATTTCTAAAAGTAAATGAGTAAACTACAACCATTTAAATGCAACATAAGAATTTGAGAGATCTATCCACCCAAAAATGTATACTGACTTAACACTTACACTTGACAAGAATATTCTGAAATAACATTCCTCTTATTTAAGGGAAAAAATTCATTCTTCCATGGAACTTGGAAAAGGGACATAATTGCACTATATATATATATGGTAACTGACTTTGGGTTACAGTCGGCCTTCTAAGAAATTTCAGCAAATGTCTGACTAAAATATTTGCATAACTCAGTTGAAAACAAAAATTCAAAGAAAAAGTAGTTCAGCATGCTGCCCTTGCCATTGCAAACTAAGTGCTTTGCAGTAAAACAGACTTGACGATCCGCTATTCCTCATTTGTTTCAAAAGGTTTCCAGAACGTAATATCACCTTAGATATATTTCTTTTCAAGTCAAGAAGGCGCAATTCCTGACTTTACGGACACTTGCACTTTAATCTAGACACTCAACGGGAGTGTACTGAGTACTTTAATTTACGAGATAGCTAATGTGAAAAAAATTATCATAAAGCATTATTTCCAAGTCGTGTTCTTCAGTAAGATATACTATAATTTCCAAAAAAGTATAATTATTATGCAGCGCTATAGAAAGTAACATTTCAAGATTTTAGTTTATATTTAGGTAATAAAAAGTTAATATTGTTATTAAAGCTTACGAAATATAATGAGTATTTGTGCAAGACATGCTGTTGCATGAGACTTAGACTTTCGGTATATCAGTATCTCAAATCATTCTTGCCGTGTACAGAGGCTTGATAATAAAAAAAAAAAAAGTTGAGTTGCCTCGAAGCTATGTCTTTATACAATTTACATTCATTAGCATTGCAACAAGTTCAGATGAAATTCGACTTCTGCTTGCTGCTTTTACCCAACACACATTCAGGGATTATATTTAGACATCTAATATAATTCCATAGGGAAATATCACAGACAAAATGCGTCGCTAATGACATCACAGATAATCACATTACCAATCATATCAGGATGGATGAGGAATGATTATTTGGACAGGCAGGAATGATATTGCCGAACTGGATCTGTGGCATCTCATTGAAGGAAAGGCTAAGACGTAAGGAGATGAAAGTAAAGTTATGTGTACACGTATGTATAAGGGCAATATAAAACGTTCAGGAAATGCCTGGCGAGAAGGAAGGACGACCCATTAAATGTGACTTTGGAGGTGAGAGAGAGAGAGAGAGAGAGAGAGAGAGAGAGAGAGAGAGAGAGAGAGAGAGAGAGAGAGAGATTTCATCATTTTGTGATAAAGCAATCCGCACGCAATAATTCATTACAGTCGTTACAGTATATACTGACAAAATATAGCTACAGCTATGATTAAGGATATTGCTTCTCCCCTTTGACATCGGTCAGTATTCTCCAAAATTTCCTATGTTGCTTCCTTCAAGTACCTCACATCCTGTACTGAAAGTTTGGATTATTATTACACATACGATAGTTCTACATATATAACCCTTCAAAATAAATCAAATTAACTTGCCTAATAAAACCAACCCAACGTTGTGGGTAATACCTACCCCAGATGTTCATTTTATTGAAACGATATTTAAAAATAGAGTAGCTGATTTGATTGTTAAACACATGCATCATAATCATAGGCTTGACATTTTCTACAACTGCATTTTTTTTTTACAACCAGCTTCACACCTCGGGTCTTCTAACTTTCCTTTTTCCTCTATAAACTAGAGTTTCACCTACCCCAAAAACCCTTTTCCTCGCCAAATAAATTATCTTGTGCTTCGAGCGCACATGCAGGGTTAAACCTCAAACTTTTCACAGTGATTTACTCCTCTTCATCCCCACCGTCACAGCTATGTTAAGGGGTCAGTTCCCTTGATGCCTTTTCTCCAACTATTCCTATCGAAGCCATCTTCCTCCACTACATCCTTCTTTGTTAAATCATCCTTCACATTATCACTCCAATTAATCATTTGCCTCTCTCTTGACAGGTTCCACCCGAGCCCTCTTCACTCCTCTCTCCTCATTCATCCTTACCACATGACTATACCATCTCACTCACTACTCTTATCGTATCGTTACTCTTCATCACTCCTGCACTTTTGATTTCCTCATTGCTCAGCCTCTTAAACAGCGAGATGCTCAAAATCCACCTCAGCATGCTTATCTCTGTTCGCTCCAGTATCTGTTCCTCCGTCTTTATTAATGCCCATATTTCTGAACCATACATCATCACTAGGCTGATTACAGTAAAATACATCTTGAACTTCAGATTTTGCATTCTTTAGTCCTACTTTTAACCCCAGCTTCACAACCTACCACCTAAATTAAAGTAGACTGTAAGTACTTAAAATTCTCTCCTGTTTTAAGTCTATGCCTCTTCTGTCTTGTACACATAACCTGTCCCCTAACTGTCTATTGGACACCATAACCTAAATTTTACCCACATTTACCTTCATACCGCCCCAGTCAAGAGATTACTGCCACTCTCTTACACTTCTTGGCAATTTTTCCTCAGTTTACTACATAATCACCAGGTCATCTGCATATAAAAATTCCCATAGATTTTCATTCCTAACCCCTTCACTCATTGCTTTTGCATTGTACATTGGATCCCATTAATTTGGCTACAGCAGTCCATATTTTAGAGGTGAAGGTTGCCCCGTTGGAAGTTATGATGTCGAAGATGATGAAACGGCTGACCCAACTTTCGAGATGTGATCCAGCATACACACTTGCTGTTGCCTCTATCAATGGGGGACCTCTCAGCCCATTTCAGGGAGGAAGAGATCCCAGTACGTCGATGTGGAGATGGCCAAGTTATCATCTGTGGTGTGGGAATTTGATGAGGTCAGACTTCATGTGGCAGGTTACTTTGCTCTTTTGGAACTATATCCACTGTTTTACTTGTCATTTATGTCTGTCTTAGGCATGGGCCATATGAATTTTTGTGTCAATAGTTTGCCTGTGGTTCTGCCAGATGGGAGAGTTCAGGGATGAGGTTAACATCATTTTATTTTATTTATTTATTTTTATAGAGACCTTGGGCCCTACCAAAGACGGGTGGCTGCTTGAAGCTGAAGAGAGCTGAACCCTCTGGAAGGAAGACAACTATATGATGCAGCAATGAGAGATGGTACCAGCAGGCTATAGTGTCCATGTAAGTAAGCTCCAAGTAGGGTCATCTGGAAGTCGGCAACAATGAACTCCTACCTATATTTTCTTGCCATTAAGCAGAGGGTGAGATCCTGATGGCTATGACATGCTAGGGGCTGCTGTTGGGGGTCACTAGGTGCTGCAGTGTATCTGCTGGTCATTGGCAGTCATCGTTCAATACAGTTAGTATGGACTTGACATAGAACTTGGAGTGGACATCTGCTGGTGCTGGGGGCGACTGTTATTCCTATTGGGTGGCCGCTCTGCTCCTTTTTTTCTCTAGCTATAACCATGGGTGCAACTCCAGGCTAGTTTTCAAAACCTGTAATTACAAATGAACAGTATAGATGGTTGGGGGCACCCTTTTCTCGTGATTTGAACACCTGCTTTTGTACTATGTTAGGTTGATTATTGCTGTTGTCCTGGTCATCTCTGACTTTGCGGATGGTATGGGCAGTACAGTGCAAAGCCTTGGAAGCCTCCAGAAACTCATTTGCCATTTTAGTAGGTCAGCCATGGGTGCCCCCTCGCCGTCGGGAAGGGTTGTAGAGATGTTAGTCAGTAAACAACTCTGCCAAATCTCCCTGGCAGTGTGAGAAGGAATTAAAACTTGTCTCAGGACACTCTGCTAATGCGTCCCCCAGTGGAGTGTTGAGAAGACTGAGGGCTTGTCTGGCTTGGGCGACTAGCATGCAAGGAGATCTTCATACGTGATCCTCTCTGCCTGTGCATCCAGCCAGTGCACAATGGGGGAAGAGAGCGCAAATTTTTCATTAAAAAATTTGAAAATGCTTCTAGCATAATAATAAAAATTTTTTACGACATGTTTAAGCACTATATTTTCAGAATTGAACATCATTTTAGCGTGGAAATAGCACATTATGTGTGAAGATTATCAGTAAGTGGTAAGAGCAGGAAAAAAAATTTCGTTGGATTTGAGATCTTTGTTGGTGGCACTCTTCATCCTTATAGCACACTTTCAATGTATGATATATTCATCTTCCATATATGCGGCACTTCTTGTACCCTCTATGTGAAAATGCTATGCTTCAAAATATGTACATAATATTATAGAATTATCTTCTATATGAATACCTTAAAAAAGGGAAAAGACTGGAAAGTATGCAAAATATTTTAGTACTTGGATATCTTTACAGTGATAGTAACATTCCTTTCTCTAGACCAGCAACCTGATATCTGTCCCGTCCAAATACTACTCTGAAACTTTTTGTATCTAATAAGAAGCTCTTTTTACTAGAATAACTTTCAGTGGTTTTGCGAACTAACCCCACTGCAATTTCAACTGCAACAAAAGCTTTTATATTCATGGAAGCTAAATCTGTCCAGTGATGATACCTTGATCTTTTAGACAAAAGCTGCGTCTTAGTTATCATAGACTAGAAATACTTATTTGATTATTTTGCTACATGTTTCCTCAGTAAAATGTTTAGCAAAGCTTTCATAAGATGTCAAGTTTTCAAATCCAGTTACCTTATGAGAATCTGCATAATCTATTGTATTATCCTATGGTTCGGGATTATTACCATCTAATTCATCTTTATTCTACATGTATGGCACAGCAACATCAACATAAGTTTTTGCTGTAGGGGTATCTTCATCATCTTCAGCATCATCATTATCATCATGAATACCATCATCATCATCATCCTAACCTTCCGCGAGATCAGGATCATCAATATCATAATCAGATTCTAACTACAAGCAAACGCCATTTCCTCGATTTTTCCGTAAGAACTTTGGTGAGAAGTGAAAGCCACGAAAGATTTCAAAGAAAAAAGAAAGGGTCTGATGTTAGTAGAAGCGCTAAGTTCCAGTTAAGGGAAAGTTAAAAAGCAAGCAGTCAGCTGACGAAAGTAAATAAATATCTACTCTCGGTGAACGACACTCCCTTGCCTTGAATTAAGCTTAATACACAAAAAATATGGTTTTATATGGTAAACACGAATAGTTTAATTATAAAACAATTACGTTTTATAATTTCAGCGTCACATATTATCATAACACCAAGAAGCCTGTTGTTAGGTAGGCTATACTATTGCCAACAGATGTAAAGAAATCTTTCTGGGTAACGAGAAGAAAAGTGAAGTTAAATGTAACATGTAAAGGATTAGGAAACACAATAACCGAAATGAAATAACTGTGAGGCCAAATGGCAATTATATAAGTTACAATTTGTAAAAGAGGACAAGATTATAGAAAATGAAAGACTTAAGAGAGGAGAGTTCAGAGAAAGACGTCATGAAATCACTGTGATTCCCATGCTTAACTTCCAAATACATACATATTTTCTTGAACTATGTTTATATGCTCCACCGCATATAAACGAATGGTCAAGAATGACAGACAATGATACTAAACGGTAAATATTAGATGAATAAGAAGAGAATGTGACAAGGAACAAAAACCTTTGGGTGGCTGAGACATATCAATGCGATCTCTCGCGAACTTTCGCAAGATTGGCTTCAGTGTCTCCGGCGAGTCCCGAAGGCTTTCATAGGATTCCTGCTTTGTCTCACGGACCATTTATACTGTGTGTATATATATATATATATATATATATATATATATATATATATATATATATATATATATATATATATTTATATATATAGATATTGGTAATACAGTGATCTCTAAGTATATTAATCCTACAAAAGTATTGATTTATATGGCAACACATGTATCTTGCCATCATAAAACATAATTATATGTCATGAATCAACTTGACATATCGTGGAAATCCCGAAACCTACCAAAGTTTGCTACTGATGTAGAAAAGATCTCACCCCTGGGGCACAATTGCCGACAAGGCACGTGTCCACAGAAATGAATCTCTGACTCACATCGGGAACGAACCCCGATGTTTCGATGTGTGTCAAAAATTTATAATATACATATATATATATATATATATATATATATATATATATATATATATATATATATATATATATATATATATATATATATATATATATATATTAGTAATGGAGTGATTTCTGATTATGTTAATCCTACAAAAAATATTGTTTTATAATACAAAAATGTATCTTGCCATCATAAAACATAATTATATATTATCAATCAAACTTTACATATGAGAATCCCAAAAACCTACCAAATTCTGCTCTGAATGTGGAAAAGTTTTCTGATAAGTACTGTAGGCCAATATTTCTTAAAATAAAATCACCCATAGGTGGCAGTGGTAGACGAGCAAATGCGTCGTCTGCATAGGAGTAGAGAGCTAATTTTTTTTCTTACATGGCGCATGCGCCAAGTCGTTCTTCGCAGAGCAGTGGTGCACACCCTAGCTCGACTACAATCGTCCATCGCAGTGACAGGGTAGAGTTCTTGGCCTTCAGTTGGATACGAGGTACCCATCAGGCCATCAGATCCATCACTTAGCAGCACATTCGAGTTGTCCTGATCTGTGATTGATCCTCTCCTGACATATATCACTAGGCAATGAAGTTCATCGGTCGAATTTAATTTTCTGGTTTCTCATTTAAGCTATACCTCCTTGATACCTCTGGAATGAGACGCAAATCCACTTCAATCACAATGACACACACACACACACACTCTCTCTCTCTCTCTCTCTCTCTCTCTCTCTCTCTCTACGTATGCATGGATTCATCGATCTCTCTTTAAGGCTTGGAATCGAACGTGAAAACTGG
>JANJGK010006140.1:15000-37500 GCA_039081455.1 Macrobrachium rosenbergii
CAAAAATACCAAGACTTGATCCTCGTTATCTTGGAGAAAATAAATATGTATATATTTTTCCTCAAGTTATATTAATTCCCAAAAGATGACCTTCATTATAACGGTGGCATGGCCATAAAAAGTTAGTTTGTTAAGGCCACTTCAAGGCTTCTTCTCCACTTCACTTTTTTTCATCAAGTTTCAAGCACCACAGAAAGGGGAGGGAACAGGAAGGAGGGAGAGAGAGAGAGAACGAGAGAGGGGGGGCGGTCCTTTTTATTATTTGGGAAAATAGAATATTTAAAGGAAGCAACAGACAAATCACAAAATGGGGCATAACAACATGCAGCAGCAGTTCTCTTTAACTGGGTTTCATTCATGTAAGGAAATAACACTTAGATTAATAACGAAAATCAAATACTGTTAAATGCATATAAAATATTCTCAGTTTAGTTTAAGACCAGTCTTGGACCGGCACCATTCGTTGCCAGTTGTATTAGTGTGATATATGTGATAAACATACACTTTGCAATTCCCTAGTTAAGTTTCATTAGACTATCTTAACAGATTACTTATATAAAGAAAAATTAGCCTTGATGATAACTGTACGATGATCTATAATTTTTTGAATAGTCTGAACTTAACAGATAGTATGTACCTGTCACTAATCTTATTCTTTTGTGGTCGCTAGTTCTAGAGCCAATGTAGAGTAACTGGCAACTTAAACTTGTTTGTTATGAATAACTCTGTTTCCTTAAACTTGCTTTTTATCAATAACTCTGTTTTCCAAATTAATGTTATCATCAAGGAGTAGACAGAATTAGGTTTTTGGAAAGATTTTATAGGTATTTTTGTACTTGTAATTTGACCAAACAGGTTAAAAACGTGTATAAATTATAATTTGAGTCAAACAGTCGCTTTCCTGTGATTTTCATTTGGTATGTATTTTTACTAGTTGTTACACACTTTCTAGTACAGTGCCAGTGATAACTCCCGGAGAACCGATATCCCGAATAAAATAAATTCTGAGGCTATTTAGTTTTATCAAGAAAACATATCTATAATGAGTTTAATTTATAATACCCTGTTAAAGGATGTTTTACACGTGTTAATCTGGATAAAAAAAATGAATGACCTTATATATATATATATATATATATATATATATATATATATATATATATATATATATATATATATATATATATATATATATATGTGTGTGTGTGTGTGTGTGTGTGTGTATGTATATATATACACATATTTGTTTTTTAACAGATCCATAGGATATATGTATAAATATATGTATATATGTGTCTGAGTGTATACATATATGTATAAACCACTGGTTCTATTTAAAATAAAATAATGTTCTTGAAGTGTATCTTTCATTTCTTCACATTCAAATCGAGAATACGGAAGAAAAAAAATTTCTTGTACGTGAAGTTGTCATTAATGCGAGTATTATGTAGCCCAGTAAACATAAAAACTGCACCAAATGTGATTAATGGCATAAATGTATCAAAGGTCCAAAGGGTAACATAAACTGACATTCCAGTTTAGAGAAGCTTCTCTCTCTCTCTCTCTCTCTCTCTCTCTCTCTCTCTCTCTCTCTCTCTCTCTCTCTCTCTCTCTCTCATGCAAACAACCACACACATACACACACAAACACACACGTACACACGGACACACACACATCGAATGAGACTGAAAGGGCTCATGAAAATGAAGTTCATTTAAGAAGTATACCGAACCATCGAAGTTTCGCGAAAGATTTCATTATCTTGATCCATATTCAATTAACTGGGAATAACAACCTTCATAATTTAATAAGCGGCACAAACTTCAGTCAAAAAGGTCAGCTTTAGAGTCAGGTTTTGCAAATAACCCTTAGGCGTTCAACAGAAAGTTTCTAAACAACAGACGCCACAAAAATTAACACTTTGGGAATCGTTCGTTTAAACTCCGGGTCATTTCCATTCAATATAAAAATGTCCAAACACTTTTTCCTCGTTTATAGTTAAGCAATTAATTTTTACAAAACGAATAAACTCTAGTACCTATTACAATTTGTGTATATATACGAAGAAACCCAAACGGATGGACTATGCCTCTATTCCCAAAGGACAATTAATCAACTTAAAAACAAACCAAAAAATAAATAAATAAATAAAATCACAAACACAAAGACATTATAATTTCGTGCACTACACAATTCCATAAAGCGCTGACAAGAGAGATTCCGAATGATTTACTAATGTAAAACGCCGCAACACAACGTACTCTGCCTTCCACGGGAAAAAACAGACCACGTTTTTCACTAAAAACATAAATCACACGTTTATTTCAACAGTAATTAGTTTATGATAAAAATTAGTAAGTGATGAAATTGCTTAAAACACAAATGAAACTAAGAACTTTATATATATACATATATATGTACAGTATATATATTTATATATATATATATATATATATATATATATATATATATATATATATATATATATATATGTACATAAATCCTACATGTGCTAAACAGTGAGGGGGAGAAATAAAAAAAAAAGGAGATAAAGAATAAGTACAAGACAAACAGATCTTGTGATAATTGAGTCTGGCAAGGGGACTGACTAAGAGGACATGGAGAGGTATGGATGCGATCAAGTGGTTCCCGGTAAGTGGAGAAGATAAGGGTGAGGTGCTCCCCTCAAGGGCCAGCGGAGGAGCGACCCCTCACATCAAATAGATCGGGTTCCCTTCAACAACCACCATCAATCTGGCAACCTCGACTACAATCCCGCGTCGAGCCACTCGCCGTGACGTCACTTCTTGCAAACAAACAGAAACGTCCACGACGACGCACTACTAAATTACAATCAAACAAAGTTGATGGTCGGGTATAACAGGTTTTTATGTAATATTTGTGTATATATTTGTAAACTCATAGACTCTAAGCACACAACCTCCTCTTATTTTTAATGAAAAAAAAAAAATTAAAAATAAAGGGGTCATTGCGGTGGCTATTCAAGATGTATTTTTAATGACGTTCAGTACCTCAGAATAATTATACAGTATATATACACGAGGATCAACATACAGACGATGTATATGCATACAGATGGACAAACATGTTCATTTTGTTATTTTTAATGACTCTGTCGAAAAATAAACTGAAAATACTACTCACTTTAACATAAAAATTCGTGTTTTAATGAGAAATTTTAATAAAAAATCAAAAGCTGGAATAAAATCATGTCCACTTTTAATGCTTTTGTTAAATATAAATTTGACAGCAACAGTGGTGAAATATATAGTGTAAAAGCATGGGTATATATCATTACATTCCGAAACAGATCAACGTTATTCCTTCTCAATCGAAGAAGTTGATCAGAATATTCCACAGACTTCAGATCCTGACAATCTTTTCTCCGACACAATATCCAAAATGGTTTCTCCAGTCAAGGAAGAGAAAGTTTGCCTCTTCATGAATTTATTACGGCTACCGTTGCAGTAGGCCTAAGCCGCTGAGTGACGAAACAAAAATACAAAAAGATCAATAAGTTAGCAGCGCACTGCAGGGAAATCTTTTTTTCTTTTTCTTTCCTCTTCTGTTTTTATCTTTTTTCGTCTATTAGGGAACTACAAAGAGAGCGCTGGAGGGCTAAGCAATTTAGACAAAACGGAATATTCACATTTTTCGGCAACAGCCTAGAGTGTGAAAGGATTTGTAATGCGAGTAAGCTACCTTCCCTCTCTTTCACAAAGCACAATTACGGCCTTGTGATAAAACACGGTAATGCTCTCCGACACTCCTACCTGACCCTCCCACAGCCTTGACCTTCCAGGAAATTTCTCTACACTTTTTGGAAAGGTTAATGCACTTGTGTATGTTTTTTTATAAGAACTTTAAAGTATTATCTTGAATAAGATCGGAAAGATATTTTTATTTAAAATAATAGAATGAAATTAGAGAGATAAAATCTGACGACTTTTGCAAGTAATTGGTTTTCCGTCCTTGAAATTGAGGCTACTGAGTGCAATAAAAATTGCACTGAAAACAATATTCAAGCAGCTTACAATGTCCCGTGTTCAAATGCAGTTTATCTTATTTGGGCTGAACAGCATAATAACGCAGTCTGAAAGCTATTACAAATACTGCAGTCCCTTGGCTTAACTTTGGCCATAGAACTGACAGGACAAAGGGAGTCTTAGAAATACTAGATAATTACCTGATAATATCGTCCTTTCTTAATGCCGATTTATCTGAGGTTATCAAAAAGCTGACCTCACAGGGACTGCATGTTCTGTATAAATTTGTTTTGTCTGTATTTTCATTTATTTCAATTCACTGAGAGCCTCTAGGTGTCAATAAAAAGATGCAAGTAGTCACTACTAGTCGAGTGTTTAATTTTTCCTTTTGTTGCTACATATATATATATATATATATATATATATATATATATATATATATATATATATATATATATATATATATATATATATTATATATATATATATATATATATATATATATATATAATATATAATATTCGTGTGTGTTACGAAAACTAAAATTTTATTTACGTTATTTAAGCTTGATATAGATCGCTTTAACAGCTTTCCTTTTTTCTCTCCTCACATTATGGTTGATTTCCCACTACAAGGGGTCGATTCTGTTTTTACCTGTTAAAGAATTTACCTACTGTGCTGCGAATCACCTGACCGTTTCTTGCTCATTTTTCTTGTCATGTACATAATCCTACACGCTATCTCTCTCCCTTTGTCTTGTCGTGTACAGTATCCCTTTGTTTTTTCTCTAGCGTTGCCCACTAAAAATGAACTCTCTCTCTTCTCCCTCTCTCTCTCTCTCAATTAATGCTGTTCCCAGTCTTATTTAACATTACTGAAAATACCTATTTTTTTTGCGGAAACTAGTATATGTTTAAAAAGTATTGTAAACTTTAGAATTTTCATATAAGTTAATAACGAGACTTCCGCTTTAAGTTATTGTAGGAGAATTCCTACTTTATCTTTTTCCAGATGTCTTTTCTGTTCATAATTAAAGATAACGATAATGTTACTAATTTTTATTGGGAAGTAGCTTTTCGATGAGGTTTGTTTTTATTTAAAGAAAATGTAATTATTCATAAATTCTTCATATTTTTGCACTTTCAAAAACGTAAATGTGATATAAGAATATCTATTTAAATTACAGATTACAAAAAAGGGAATTTAAAGATAGATAACGCATTATTCTCTCTCTCTCTCTCTCTCTCTCTCTCTCTCTCTCTCTCTCTCTCTCTCTCTCTCTCTCTCTCTCGGGAATAAACGTCTGTATCACTTAGAAATAACACTTGGCTGTAAATCAAATTACCTTTAATTAGCACTCGAGAATAACAGCAAAATTAATCGATTGACGTCTTTACTAAAAGAAAAGTAACAAAACACTACAACCCAGCCTCCCTTTTTTTTTTTTTTTTTTGGAAAGAGAATGCTGTTTTAATTTGAGAACTTACTTCCTGACCATCATCTTTCTAAATGTTAAGGTTAGACGACTTTTCTTCTTATATCCTACTAAAATGCTGCAGTAAAA
This sequence comes from Macrobrachium rosenbergii, assembly GCA_039081455.1. Classification (NCBI taxonomy): domain Eukaryota; kingdom Metazoa; phylum Arthropoda; class Malacostraca; order Decapoda; family Palaemonidae; genus Macrobrachium; species Macrobrachium rosenbergii. The sequence continues at coordinate 20,573 of JANJGK010006140.1, forward strand.
AAAAAAACACACACACAAGAAAGACAGAAAACACGCAAACGAAAGCATTTGTTTTCAAAAGAGAAAAGTACACTTCTCTGCTTCTCTTCTAAGAGAAAGTTTTAACACAACATTGAAAAACTAATTCCAGTGAGAACGATAAAGCTACGAGAAGCAAATAAAAAAGTGAAAATAAACGATGAGCGCACGCAACTGATAAAAGTAGAAGGAAGCAGAAAAAAAGAGGAAGAGGAATAGAAGAAAAAAGGAGAGTAATGGGTGTTCTCCTCTTGTATCTGAGCATCATGACTAATGGATCGCCGGTGGGATAATGACATACAACTTCCGTCACGAGGAGTGGTCGGCCGGAAGTTGAACAATCTTGCAAGAATGGCTCTTTAATGGCGGCTAGAGAGGAGGAAAAGCCCTTTTGCACGACGGGCCAATTATCAAAATGCTTTGGAAATTGAGCTCAGGGCTAAAATGTCCATAAATAACGTATAAAAATACTTCCCAGATACTTGAACTACAACTTTGTACAATTATGAAACGATTCAAACTCGGTTGTATGTTGCCTTTTCTGTGACCAAAAAATTAAATCAGTATCGCGGGTGCGCAAAGAAATGAAAGAAATCTCAACAAAAATTGCTGAGTAAAACAAAATGGAAACTCTAAGCCAGTATCATTGTAAATAATCTACGATTATTTACAATGATAACGAATATTATACAGGTCAAGCCTGATCTACTTATTTCAGATAAATCCAGATAATTTACAGTCCCATGCCATCAAAGGAATTATAGAAAAATTTGGGATTTTCCATTTACATTTTAAGGGGGTTTTCGTACACATGAATTGAGAACTAATATGAACCTGAATGTAGCAGAAATATTTCAAAACAAAGCCTTTCAATCGTGGATCCTCAACCAAAGAACAGTTTGGCACCTTTAGAGAAGTTCGTTGTGCCGCCTTCCTTCACGAAACATCAACTTTTACATTTCCTTTTCAATTTTAGAATACTGCTTTATTGTAAAGGTCCATTAGTTAAGCTTCGAAGATATTGGATATTCAGTTGCAAGTCACGGCAAAAAGAAAATGTCATTCGGAAATTCTGGCAGATTGCCATATAAATAATTACCTCACCTTTCAAAATAGGTCAAGGATACCCATAGTACGTCTAAGTGATCATATCGCGCAAGGGCCACTGAATCCCCAATATGATCAAGATTTGAGGAAAACGCCGGAGGAGAGAAACGTACAATAATTATTAAAGCCAGTGGAACATAACGAAAATAATTATAATGTTAACAAGAGCGCCAGTCAGTCATAAAGTCCTTTTATACTTCCCCAGGCGATGGCAATGTTTTACAAAATTAAAGTACCACGTTGCACGCCTACAGAACGATTAGCAGTAATTTTAGCATCGCCTGGACAGACAAAATACCACTTTAAATAACGGTTGAATCTCTCATTGTGAGATTAACCAGGAATCAGTATAATTTTCACCAAACAGCTTATATGAAAATTAAGCGGGTGGGAGCATGATGTTTAGGGATCCATATAAATGTACCGAAAAAAAATAATAAAGAGAATACGTTGCTGAGTTTTGGTCTTTTGCTGGTGTAGACTGGTGATACAGAAGATAAAAACGTGCAATATTGGTTTCGTTCAATTGGATAACATTAAATGGCACGGCACATTTGTAAAACCAGAGTGAAGGGTCAGTGTGTACAGAACTCATAAGGATACGGAATGGCCCTGTGGTGAAGGAGAGAGATGCAGCAGGGCAGTAAATGTAAATACTCTGCAAGTGTATGAACGAGGAAAAAGGGAGTGGGTGATTTTGCATGTGTGGATCTATGCCTAGATAGATCAAATGAATGAAAAAGGGTGACTGGTCGGGGGGATTTAGATGTAAATGTACGTGATAAGGTTAGTAGATTTGGAGTGATGGAAACAACTGAGAAGTGTCATGGAAATTTACTTTGAAATAAGCATTATTACCGGTACACATGGTTACGTAAGAAGAATCTCAATCATGCTTGGGAAAGTGAAATTACGATAAAGAGAATTTGCTACATTATGTGTTAGTAAATAAAGAATAAGCAATTTTCATAGATGCAACGGGGAGAAAATGATTGTCTTAGTTGAAGAAAAAGTTTAGGAAGAAAGGTTTTAATTTGAAGGGCAAAAATTTAATATGTGCCGAACAGTTTAATTTTGAGTTAATATGAAAGCTGTAAAAGTAGCAATTAATGAAAAGGTGATTTAAACAAAGTAACGCCTTTACATGAAAACCACGATAAACTTTCATCCCCCCCACCTCTCTCTCTCTCTCTCTCTCTCTCTCTCTCTCTCTCTCTCTCTCTCTCTCTCTCTCTCTCTCTCTCTCTCTCTCTCTCTACTCACAGGCCTTCTACGTGAAAAATTCTCTTCACCTGAAAAGCATATCGTGAGATATAAACGGGAAAGTACTCGTTGATCGGCCATATTCAAACATAAATGAAAGCTGTTTCAACGAAATTGATTCCATCCTTTCTCTTAGGATGACAAAGAACAGTTATTGCACACTGGCAGGTCTAGGCTAGCTCCTGAGATATCCATTCACTTGAAGCAAGACCGAAGAAAGGTGACGGAAGAAGCTGTACAATGAAAAGTGGAAAGAATGTAAACTAGCAGCCTTTCAGGGAGATGCATGAAATCCATAACATACCAAAAACTGATGGAGACAACGATGATCTCGGCCTTAGGCGTCCTTGATTGCTGAAAAGGTGGATGGAGGAGATTTATTTGGTGAGACTGAATAGAGCTACGTATGTTTTTCCTGGAACAGGATGAGAAGAAATATGCGTCATGTAGCTTCGTCTACGAGTCTTCCAGGTCAACAGGTACACCAATTAACCACGGATAAAGATGGTAGCCAAACGAGAACCATGAAGAGCTTTCCTGCCCATCCTAATTACCATCAACAGGACACCGCCGGAGGAGCAATGCAAGGTAATGAATTTGTAGCATAACTTTCGCAATTCTAAATGTCAGAGGTTGGGGATCCCGAGCCATTAACGTACGATAAAAACTCTTCTGAGAATGATATTATTTTTCTAAGCTGGCGCTGATGGCAAAGTGCGTAAGATCATTTATGACTCTGCAAGTAACCTGCGCACGCTGGATAAACACGTCAGTTTTGCATAATTCAAACACTGGAGGTACTAATATTGCTAAGCCATTGTGAAATGTAATTTCACATTTTTCTCCTTTTTACCAATAACAATAATCCATCACATCATTTAAGTGACAATTTTAATGATAATTAGTTATTTGATCGAAAAGCTCAAGAAGAATTTATTAAGATTCTCCGAACTTTTTCGTTATGTGGAGTAGATAAATCGTTTAAGCCATGCAAAGGATGACTCTTTGATGTTTATACCCCAATTTAAATGGCCCCATGTGAATATGTGAATTAAGTTTTGGTTTCCTATTTGACGACGTTAACTGAATAAATATTTCAGTCAATAATACTGGAGAGAGAGAGAGAGAGAGAGAGAGAGAGAGAGAGAGAGAGAGAGAGAGAGAGAGAGAGAGAGAGAGAGAGAGCTTTGAAATTTGATTTATGGTGTGTGTGTTCGTGTGTGAGAGAGACAGGCGATACTCAGTTCCGGACCTTATTTTCCCTCATCTAACTCATGAATACAGAAAAGGATTGAAGTTTTCAATATCTTTTCCATCCCTCCACAATATTTCTGATACTATCCCCTGTAACTTCCTATTCCATCATATGTATTATAAGAACCAAGTATTACACTCCCTTTACAAATGCCATCCGCCCACGGTTAAGATCACTGCTTTCTTCATCCCAATCTTCAAACCTTAGCTCCTTCCAATTTCAAGTTTGCAAAATTTATAAAAGAAAGAAACAGTTTCTCTAACTCAAAATGATACCCTCACAAAAATCATAATTTCATATTCATAAACACCATGGAACCATAAACTACATGTGAAGACGTGAAAAACTGCAACTGTGCCCCTACGGCAAATTTATAAAGGACCAACTCACGGCTTGTTGTTTGCTTAATTCTTCGTAGACATCTAGTTCATCTTGCACTTACTCATAACTTACGAGCCGTTTTTAATTAATTGCCATCGAAATCTTTAAGAAATAAAGCTAAAATGTTACTTTGCTGGTTTTATTCTCTTCATATTTTCTGTACACCTCAGTGCTTGCAGTTGGATACTGGCGCCTTTCTTGGCTTAAAACAGAGAGACAGAGAGACGCCAACAAATCCTCAGTCTACGTATTGGTAATATGATCTGGCGTGCTTTCATCCTTATCTATGAATTGCTTATGCCCACCATATATCATAGATGATGAAATCCTTGATTAATACATGAAAGGCCACGTAACTTTGATGACCTGGTCTTGTGAGATTTTCCGATCGTCTCATACACGATACCATTTCTCCTTTATTATCAAACGTATTAATAATGATAGTAAAATCACCTGTGTGTGTATGTAAGTGAGTTTTAAGTAAACGTGAGTTCCTTTGGTTATGTATTATGTTTAAAACTTACGTGAGCACTTGGAGTTTATATCCTTTTGAATATTTTTACATAATATTTATTAACACCCAGCAGTGTAAAAGTTCACTTTCCCTTTTATAACAATGAACTAATTTGCTTTCTTATAAAAAAAACGTATATTTCCAAAGCATGAATAAATAAAGTACGGAATAAAAGATCCTGGGAGGAAAAACAGTTTAGAAAGCAATTTTACCATCACTCTAACCCATTCTAAGAGAGACAAAAGTAATTTTCCCTCTCTTATGTAATATTCCGCATTATGATAATGTGAATATTCTTCAAAATATTTTAAGGTGTCCAAAATTTACTCTAGTAACAGTTAATACTGCATTTTCTGTGCCTCTTGAGATAAATGACCAATAGCCTAATCATTGACAAACTGATAACACTGAAACCAAACGTCTCAAAAGCCCTTCCTTTTCCTGATTAGTAATTTAATGGAAGGTTTATTCAGATGGTTTCATAAACATCCCCAGTATCCGTACACGAATAATCACAAACATGAATGACAAAAGGCTAGACGATGATACGGGTATATGCAGGAGAACTTTTCACAACAATCCAACAGGAAATCAGTATCTAGGGGATCGAATAGTCCACATTTGTCTTCCAATACAATTCAGCAAACACTGGTATTACCCTTGCTTTATAAACATTACCATTGTTATCCATGTTGTCATTACAAACATAATTTTTATTTTTCGGAAAAGACGTAAGACATTTATCTGTATATGTGTCGACAGTAGCATGGAACTCATATAAGGCTGGACAATTCTCCAATAAGAATGTTTATTTTTAAGGTATAATTATTCTAATAGGTCAATCACAGAGATTATTAACGCATTTCAAACAAAAAATAACTTCACAGGTAAAAGACAGTAGGTATCAACACTGAGTTAAAGTATTATTGGTGTTTTGATAACACATTAGAATAAGTAATGCCGATGCATTAAAACTATTGCTCACAAACAAATGAATTATCTGTCACTTCTAATATGAATATAACTCCGTGATTATACTGTAGACTAAATTATATATATTTATATATATATATATATATATATATATATATATATATATAAATATACATATATATATATATATATATATATATATATATATATATATATATATATATATATATATATATATATATATATTATATAATACACTGAAGTTGTTGATATATTCTAGTAGGCACAGACAAACACAAGCACACGAATGCCAACCACAATAATCATGATGATGATCATCTGAATGCGATATTTCTCAAGTCAGTGCCTTCCCCTCGTCTGGGGCTAATGCACTGTGCAGGTAAGTGGAAGCTAGAGGGCACTTCAGACCCCAGGCGCCTCTGGCAACTATGACCTCTGGCAACCTTTTAGTCCACTTCCACACCAGAGCGTTGTTCTCTCTCTCTCTCTCTCTCTCTCTCTCTCTCTCTCTCTCTCTCTCTCTCTCTCTCTCTCTCTCCAAAATAAAAACAGGAGAAACCTGGGATCAAGGATGCCAAGGGCTAAAACGTGAGTGCGTAAACTGTTTCTCTCTAATGGTTGCCTACTAAAGTACATCGCCACAATTATAATATCACGATGTGAATTTTACCTACAAATTTGTAAGATTGTTTCCGGCCACTATTTTTTGCATTCCAAACTGGGCTTAGACAAATCATTAAAATCTTAACTATTATTATTTCTCATAATATTTTGGGTAATGAAATAAAGACTAAGAAAAGAAAATAATTTTCTTTAAGTATATTAAAGTCTCTACAGACATTTAAATACAGCCAGACAAAAACTCATTGTTGACTCTGTTAGTGTTATTTTTATTAGAAGTGGCAGTGGGTCTTGTTAAAGCACCCCACGAAATCATAGTAGGCATGTTCAAATCGTTATATGGGAAAGAGCACCGTAAACTGAGGGTTCTTAACTAGAAGACTAACCATGTGAGAAAAACGAAAGACATAGCAACTAACTGCTAAACAAGCCTCTCAGGAGTTTTGTAATATTACCGTACACATACATACATTATACATGTATGCATATATATATATATATATATATATATATATATATATATATATATATATATATATATATATATGTGTGTGTGTGGGTGTATGTATGTATATTTATATGTATTTATATATACACACAAGCACACACACATATATATACAGTATATATATATATATATATATATATATATATATATATATATATATATATATATATATATATATATTGCTACATTTTCATCGGTTACAGCCTTGCATACGATGGGGATTCCCATAGAATATGAATTAATACAGCATACATATGTAAGGTCCTTTTGACTAACTGGCTATGATAGTAACAGAAAGAACTTTGATAGATGTATACATAATTTAAGCAGATGAAGATTAGGACTCACAGGTACTGTTCGGAGAGTTGAAAAAACAATGGAAAACTCTAGCACTGATATCTGTTTGTAGACTGAATAAACAGATGAAGTTTGAACATTAAAAAAAAAACATGACTTCGTATAACTAAGATGAGGAAAATTAAAAAAGATTTTATCTCGATGAGAAAAACTGATAATTTAGGAATCCTTTTCGCGATAGTGAATACCAGCAGCCCCATATCTTGAGATATGAAGGTGGAACATAATGACCTTTATAATTTTTTCAGTAAATTAGTTTCTATTTCAATTCCTATTTCAACAATTCCTGACCTGCAAAATAAAAATGTAATCTACTGTATAAGGATGCATAAGAAATGCCATCACTAAAAAACAAAATGAACACATATACCTTTGTTTCAGGATGAAAAGATGGGCATGACTACTCAATTCAGGGCCAATCACGGCGAAAAGTATTTTTTATGGATGTCTCTCTCTCTCACAACGCAGCCTCCCAAAGCATGCGGTTGAATGAATCAGGAAATATAAAATAAAAATATTTCCAAGTTCCGAAAGTGACTGGTTTGGTGGATGAATCGAACCAGATGACCCCGGAATGCACTGCTTGCACACAGATCTGTTGAACTAGTAAGTTCTGCAGTTACTTCGAGATCGAGATAATGAAAGTAGTATATAAACGAAGAAGCTCAGAAGTCAATATCATAAATTACTCCTACAAAAAGAGACAAAATTAAAAGAGTTGAAGTGAATTCTTGAAGTGAATTCACTTTAGAAAGTAAGATCTGTGTTATCTAACAGACTTAAATCCCTTGACTCAAACGTGTCCAAATGCACGTTATGTCAAAATTATCCCAAGATATGAGACCCATGTTCTATAAAATGACAGATAAGTCTCATGTATACTATGAGCTTCCATAGAGGACACATGTAAGAAAGAAGTAAAACATGGTTACGCTTAAAAATAAGATATATGGGAATAGCGTGGCCAGGGGAAATTTTATATGGGAATTAATAACTTTTTAAAATTATCATCAATAGCAAAAAATAAGTCAAGGGACACACTCTGTTCTTCATTTGAAAAACAATGGAATTATATTAATGGTGTAATTGACAAAAAAGTTAAAGATAAATAAGGGAGATAATCTGGGCAGTGGAGGAAAAGCTATGGCGTGAAGTATCTGAATTATAAGAATACATTTAGAATGAACTAGGCAGTGGTAGAATTAACAAACATTGGACTTATAAGATAACAAAAAGCAAGACCAGTAAAAGTTCAGGAAAGGTGAACAGTAATGAAATATTGAAAACTGGAACATCTTACGAGACTAACATAAGAAATTGGGGACCCGCTTTGACCTAAAAGAAACAAGCTAGAATTCACTGACACAGTAATTATACAAACACTTGTGTTCATATCTTGCTTCTTTTTCATTAAATTGGTCCTGAAGATTTGCTGCAAATATAATTTTTTTATTCATTTTTAGTATATATATATATATATATATATATATATATATATATATATATATATATATATATATATATAATGTATATATGTGTGTGTATTTGCGTGTCTTTGCGTGTGCGTGAGCGTGTTTGAGTGTGCTTGCGAATATAAACCAAATACAATATAAAAATTAAACGCTTATAAACACGTACATATCGAAATGTGCGATTCAACTTTGTACTAATCTTTAATTTTTTTTCTTGAAATAATTTGTGATATCATAATTGAAAAAGTTGGCTACCACTCAGATAACAATACATTTCTAAAGAAGAGTTTATTGCCACAAATGTTATGAAACACTCTCCCGATTTCTAATTATCTGCATCAAATGAAAATTTTCTCGTTCATTGGCTGCTGGTGATTCGTATTCTGGTGAGGTATCAGTGATATGCTATGGCTTTAGTCATTTCCGAAATATTTCAACGTATATTCGTCAATTATTTACAGTTTCTGACTTCTCTCACGTCAAAGTAACGAAGAGTGTTAGACTGAATGATGTCAAATGATAAATATGATAATTAATTATGCAAATTCAAATTGTAATGTGTAAGAATAAAGATTAACTGAATCATTACTAAGATATCGTTAACTAATAGATTTTGGGTGTTACATCCATACAGCAACAATACAAATATATATGTATTTGTTCAAACAAACACACACACATATACATATATATATATACATATATATATATACATATATATATATATGTGTGTGTGTGTGTCTTAGTGTAGATGTGTATTAAGGGTCAGAAGAAAAATGAAAAACTTGCTTGTAGTTAGCACGTTCGTCTTGGTCTCTCCGGACCCATAATCATTATAATTATGAAAGTGCCCGTTAATGACTTATGACTTTTCTTGGATGACACCTTAGGATCAATTTTTCATGCATTATTACTAACAACATACAATATATTAAAATTATTTGCTTATGCAATTAAAAAATTCTACAATTTAGTTCCAATGGAAAACTGTTCGGGTAAGTGTTGACTCTGTCCATGGGTATACCGTTTTCCCCAAAGTTGTCAAACATATACCGATCCCTCCAATTTAGTTGCCCATCATGTACTGCAGGTCTGTGAGTGTCCTGGAAATTCTAAAAGAAAATTTTGAGGTTGAAGGCTTGCTTGCTGTCATCAGTTTCTTTGTCCCTTCCAAAAAATCCACGTGAAAAAAAAAATAAATGACACTTCTTTAGAAGTTTTAATGATTAAAAACCTCAACAGATTCAAGTTCTGCGTGTTCAGAAAGCCTGTATATATTCTAAAATAATAAAATCACATTTATTTTCTTCTGTGTACCTAAGGGCTTATAGAACATGTTGCCCGGAATATAAAAAGTTTAATAATTATTCATCTTATTCTAATCATCTGTTACCCTTATATCGTTTTAAAAATTGTAGAATATCATTTTAATGTCGGTCCTTTTAAAATGAAAATTGGTTGTAAGGGTAATTTTCAAATAAGACAACACGTTGAAAAATATGTTAATTAAAAACGTAGCTCTGGAAATAATTCATTTGATTTGGGCAAAACGTCCAAAGGTATATCTTGGAATCACACAGCATAAACATGAAGTCTCTAAAAGTCCTACAAATAATGCCTGTAATCCACTGACTTAAATATGGCCATAAAATTGACTGGACAGAGTTCAACACAATGATCCATGTCAATTGACAGTAACCAATGAAAAATCCTGAAAGCTATGTTACATCCCGCAAAAAAAATTGGGAAATCTGAACACCCATTGGTCTGTTTTCCACTGAGCTTGAATTATTATTATTATTATTTTTTAAGTCAATTCATCTGAAGTCATTAAGAGGTTGACTTGTGATCTATGTTTCTACTTCACTGTGAACATGAAGATGTCCGTAATACTCAAGTAACTGTAATCCTACTTTTCATTTTTCTTTTCGTCATTTCATATCCAGTGTATGTATATGTTAGCGCTCGTAATTCTTCACACAGTTATATATAGGCTATATGTATAAATGTGTATGCGCGATTTATGTAAATAGTACATATATACTGTGCATAAAGTTTGTATACAAGCCTCACAAAAATCGATTTGGAGATCAGGTGCTTTCTCTGGAAACATGCGCTCCGTTCTCTGCTGCTACCAATCAATAATCAAAACTGATATCCTCCATTGTGAGCATTGGTGTACGTTATAAATGTACAGGAGTTTAAATGAGAATGTTTAAACAAAGATTTACTTTCATACTTGGAAACTAGGTTTTCAAATATACATCGATACATGAGCCTCAGGCGTTTGCATATATATTCTTGCACCAGGACTACAGTATGCCTTAAAACATCCAGTTAATTTCTAATTTATACCATTAAACATAAACATTAACACTGTTGTAAATACATTTCTAATCTCATCAATCTTACATTAAATTTGATGCATATGAAGTGACAAAAAAAATAAGTAAAACTCAGATTGATGGATGAGTAAAAACTGAAATTGATAACCGACGGCCCATTCTCTAGAATTCATCAGTTTTAAAAAGCTTTCCATTTTCAAATATAATTTGAACTTCCCTTTATGGTGTTATTATTCAGCAGGAACAGTTTTACTGCAGAGTAATGAAATGACACTCAGTGGCCGATTCGTTATTATTCTAAAAAAATTTCATATTGCCAGATTGAGTACTAAAGTATTAAAATTGCAGTTTTTCGTGATATTACCCAGATTTCTTTTTAATATTTATGGTAAGCTGTGTTATCGTTTTAAGACCATAATAATCTCCAATGTATTGTATTTAAGTAGAATGGGTTTTGAAAAATTATATCAGTTACCATTAAAATAAACAATCATATTTCAACAGGAAATGATGTAAAAGGGAAAAATAGATTTTTGCGTTTGTTCATTCTCTAAGTATATATTATTTTTGAGATATGAGTCTCAACCTTACTTCTGCCATTTTATTTTCGTTGTTTTTCATAAATGGTAATTAAAGAAGCACTATTTGATTAACAGGAATTCAACAAGAATGCACTGCTTCCAATGAATACTAACACATAGAAAATATTGTCATTAATGTTACAAAGAGGTTTGCCCCATGCTCTATCAGATTTTACATTAATACAAAGTCAATTAATACTGAATAAAGTTTCTGCGAGAAAGGTTTGATCTCTAATTACGTTTGAGTTTCATGTGATATAACTGACATGAACAGACAGGGACATTTTTACACCTGACGGATGTTCCACAGGTATGGGGTAAATACATTCTTGGTTTTCCCTGTAAGCTGGCAGTTGCAGGTGCTGAATATCTCAGACATCTGGTCTACAATGTAAATTAAATTTCTCTAATTATAAGAGGAAATTTACAGTTTTTCCTTTTTAGTTTTCTGTAAAAGAAAACTTATTGGGATGGCTTTGTCTGTCCGTCCGCACTTTTTCTGTCCGCCCTCAGATCTTAAAAACTACTGAGGCTAGAGGGCTGCAAATTAGTATGCTGATCATCCGGCCTCCAATCATCAAACATACCAAATGGCAGCCCTCTAGCCTCAGTAGTTTTTATTTTATTCAAGGTTAAAGTTAGCCATGATCGTGCGTCTGGCAATGCTATAGGACAGGCTACCACCAGACCGTGGCAGAAAGTTTCATGGGCCGCGGCTCATACAGCATTATACGCTGTACATAAAACTCGATTGTTCCGAAGAAACTTCGGCGCACTTTTTACTTGTTTATTGTTATTCCTATTAATATTCCTAATTTTCTTGAGCATACTTTGTCATTATATTGTCACTGAATTTGTCGGGAATTTACCCAAAAGTCCCTTCATTATTTGACCAAAATAACCATGATATATACCTATTTTGAGGGTCATTTTTGGAGAAAAAATAAAATCACAAGTTACAATGATAATTCCGTTCAACGGCGAGTGTGTCTTTTCTGAACTAAAATGAATATATGAGATTTACCTGAAACGATTCTGTCAAAAAAAAAAAAAAAAAAAAAAGGTGAAATTGTGAAAAGTGGAACATGCCTCAGATAGCTACGTGTAGAACTCAAGGAATTTGAAAATTTCAAGTTGTCGTTGTATTCTGGAAAAATGATTTATAGGACAACTGGATTGCTCTCTGGCATAGAAGACAATTATCTAGTTTTATATTATACTTTACCTCTCTGTGATAATAGCTCTTTCCCAGAAATGTAACTGTACATATTCATGTATTTGCTCTGGTTAAATTTACATTAAATCAACACAAATATGACAAAAGTTCCAAGTTCATTTTCATTTCATTTCGAGCTGCCTCTACAATAATATCTTACGTCCTTCCCAAAACAATCCATGTATCATATTCACCTATACTCACACACTGACACGCCAGGAACATTTCATTATATTTCTGGTCTTACGGTCGTAGAAATTGGGCAACCTTGTCTCTTGCAAATATCTGTAAATAAACACCACTGTAGCACAATTCAAATTCAACCGGTCCCCATCCCGACTCTAAAGGGAAAGAGATCTACATGTCACACACACACATAATAAAAATATATATCTATGTATGCATATATATATATGTGTGTGTGTATGTATGCAAATATATATACGTATATGATATACGTATATGCGCGCGTGTGTGTGTGTGTGAGTGTGAGTGTGGTTGGGTGTGTCTCAGTAGCATGCAGGATCACATAACATTTTTGTGCACAGCACCATTGGACATAAGTGAAACAATAAAGTATACTCTCGACCAGTTTCGTCCAAAGACATGTCCACAAGAGCTATCACGTACATTTACGTTTTAAACGTATATGATGGGGTGACAAACAATACAAAAGAATACATAGACGATTAACTTATATATATATAAATGTATATATATATATACATATATACCGATAAATTTATAAATGCTACTTATTATGCAAAAACAAGACAATTCTTAATAGCTTCAAAATGATTTCATTCGAGAAAATTTCATGAAAGCCGCGCAACTTACCTAAATGCACACTGATCTCTCTTACTCTTTCTCTTTCTCCCTCTCGACAAATCCCTTTTTCCACAACGATTTTTTCATGTATATATTACTTTCCGGGCAATAAACATCTGGCGCACCCACTTAAGTCTCTCGCCCTCCTAATGAGGATCTTGAAATATATTATTACCTTTGTCATCATAATTTGCATCTTCCATTAAATTTCAAATGCGAATCTTGAAGTGCGTCCATCTTTCTTGTATAATTATTATACCACTCTACGGTCATGCGAGATTAACATCTTAATGCAAAGAAAACCAGAGACATTTCGCCTTGGAGTCTAAGAATTAATCTGCAATTCCTGAATCTCTTTACCATGGGTACAGAATTACAGTTATGGAAACCCCTCTTTTGTTTAATATTTACGGCGGTTAGCATCTTACTTCGAGCAAGTGAAAGTCAACTTTTCATATTTTACGAATAAATAATAGTAAGGTTACATTAATAACACTGCTGAGAATATTTAGATACTAATAGAAGAAAATATGACTCTAAAACATTAGGATAAATGAACGGAAATGTACACTAAAAAAAAATTGAAATGCAGCTTTAAAATAGCACCGAAATAATTTTTAAGAAGTTCACTATATTTCTAGAACCATAAAATATATTTTACAAGCTTTTCTAATTTTGTGTAAATTGTGCGATGCTATAGTTATGGAACTATGCTAGGTTGAAATACAAACAGGCTTGAAGGGAATGGAACTTCCACTCAAGAAAGTAATATACCTCCGAAGTATGGCCCTTTGTTGGCAAAAGTATTAAAATTACTTTTTAGTCTAGTATATAATGCTCCTCGGCACCATATTATCAGTGACGAATACCTGCAAGTTAAACATCGCCTTCACAGTTTTAAGGTGGTTGAAACAAACACTAAGTTAAACTATCGCCCCGAAGGTCCGGGAAGTTTACGCTTCAAGGAGAGTTCCAAATTGTATTCGGTGACGGAGTTTGCAGTGCCCCACATGTTCAGAGCTTACAATGCTACTGATAATGCTACATAGGGTAAAAAGGGCACGTAGGTGATCTCAAAGCAAGGAGGTTCTGAAGTATGTAATAATTTTAAATAGCAACTGCAGCTTGCTGCATAAATATTATCCTAAGAAAAACATACTATATACAGTAAATGAATTGCATTTGCTGCTTCAGTATATATGGACCGTAATACGTTTATGATCCATTTCGGGTGCTTTATCTGCAATTCATCATGCAACAACTAAGGAATGTGCTTTCAATAAAGACAAGTTATAATTTTGTATATGATCTTTACATAACTTCGGTAACATATTTCTTAGTTATATACCTCATAGCAATCACAGCAAGGAATCTAAGAATTTGCAGTGCGGGAACTTTTTATGACCAAAATAAATTCTGAGTATAAAAAACAGTAAATAGTAAGTTGACACACGTTTGACGATTTTAGTAACGCTGTAGAGCAGCAAATTCTACGGAATCCGATACCAACTTCAGTTTCACATGTCAGCTTATGATATAAAGACTTTCTGTGTGTGCATGTTTACGAGAGAGAGAGAGAGAGAGAGAGAGAGAGAGAGAGAGAGAGAGAGAGAGAGAGAGAGAGAGAGAGAGAGAGAGAGAACCCTAGATACACGCAGGGTTCCATCGTTAATGGAGAAAATTAATGAATGCTGACGAATGAAGACTCAGGGTAATTAAGCCATTTCAATTTACATTTTCCGGGCTGCTAGGGCACACTAATCACTGTTAATTCTTTGAACTCCCCCGCTAAGGGAACACTAGTTCGTAAGTGTAACAGCAGCAGTAAAGCCATTAACTTGGATAATCTAACTAGATATGTTTCCCGTTTTTTCACACTTCCCGACAAGATCATGAAAATAGACGGAAAGAACGAGACTGTTATTCAGCAGAGCTCTTATTGCAGCATGTAACCACAGCCTTCACAGATATACCTAACTAACACTGAATAAATCATCGTTTCATGTGCGACCTTTAAAAGAAAAGATATATTTAATATCAATAAGGAATAAACTTTATCGAAAGACACTTCAGAATATACCATAAGATAACCTGGGTTTCGAATGATACCAAATAGGGACAAATTTATTTTCCAAATTACAGGGTTCGCCACTTGAAGAATCTAAGTTTAATTGTATATTAAAAGACCACTGCTAAAAATAACCACCATAACCATTCACAAGGAAGACGGAAAGATACGTCAGCTCTAATAAATGTATGCATTTCCTTTTCCTCCTCTCGTTGCTAGGAAAATAAATGTGTACCAGAAACATCACAGGCTTGATTCGAAGTTATGAGGAAGGCATATTATCATTATCATTATTTAGAAAACTTCGCCATCACCATAGTGAAGTAGTTTATTATTATTATTATTATTATTATTATTATTATTATTATTATTATTATTATTATTATGACGACAGAGGCCTATTTATAAGGTCCATGGACCACAAACACTATAAGAAATAAAAGATGTATATATGCATTATTTCAACTGCATGTCAGTTTTCCCTCACCAATTACCTCTATGACATGGGAAAACCGCTGAAAAGAATACAGGTTTTCATGTGAAATGGTTCTTCTAAAAAAAAATTAATTCTACGGGGTTTACTCTCAAGAATTAATTTTTCTCTACATGGAGAGGATATACGTATAAGCGTCATGGACGATTTATTATTAGCCTTATTACTAATAAGAGAAAAAGACCCATTAAATTAAATTTCTTTCTATTTTCTTCTTGTTATAATACATTTTTACATATGAACTATGGATACAATGATGCTCTCAGCTACAATACCTCCTACTATAATCCTCTGTGTGCTTGCGATATTTTCACTTCTTGTTTATATAACCACTAATTTTGCTTTTCTTTTGCCTTCCTGACGATATGCGGAGGATCATATTAAAAAGAAGAGTGCAGTTATCAGAACTGAGTCAGGAATTTTAAAATTTTCTCTTGTTTTCATTCTTATTTATCATATACATATCTCTCTTTTCTAAATAAAAAAACTATTTCTTCGAAACCGATACAACATCCATATCTGTAGAGTAGATTTAGCCTTTCAGAAAGTGTGTTGTTGTCATTGTTTCCACAACTATTATGAAATCCATCAGAGTAAATAGCTAATGTTAAAAAGGAAAAGGTTTTCCCGATATATCTATCGTGGCAACACTGCGTGACTGAAAAAACCGGGTAGATTATCACATGACGTTCATTACGCCCACTCTCTCTCGCTCTCTCTCTCTTCCAGCACCGTTGTTCCTGGGACATCATTGCAGGAAAACTCACTCTCTCTCTCTCTCTCTCTCTCTCTCTCTCTCTCTCTCTCTGCTTCCAGCACTTTGTTCCTAGGACATCATTTTCGGAAAGCTCTCTCTCTCTCTCTCTCTCTCTCTCTCTCTCTCTCTCTCTCTCTCTCTCTCTCTCTCTCTATGTACACAATAAAGGAAGAAGAAAAAGCAAATACTG
>JANJGK010006141.1:0-2500 GCA_039081455.1 Macrobrachium rosenbergii
ATATATATATATATATATATATATATATATATATACATATACATACACACATATGAAAAAGGAAAAGTTCAAAGTTCATAAGAATCAAACAAAAGCGAGAATGCTAAACCTTCATCTTATATAAAAGTCATATCTCCAACTCTCGACGAACAGTAATTATTCGCCTTATATTGCAGTACGCAGGAGAACAATTTATAGAAGGCGTCTTGCAGTGACAGGCAATTAAGGGGCCTGGAGGTCGTTTGGTCCCGTCTGACCTCCGGGGCGGGGAGGGGGATGGAGAAGGAGGGGTATCCTTCTATGAGACAGGATCCCTTAAAGGATCTGCGGTTGATTTTATCCTGTTTCCTCTACTCGTTGTTGTGACGGATTCCTGTTGTTTGTCAGTTTAATTGAATCGGCTTCGATTGTCTGCCCTTTGAAAAGACACACTATATATGTCCCACACACAGCTGCTCAAAGACTTTTCCTGTGTGGTGCATTTGGCAATGCATTCCAATGAGGCCTGAGAGCCAACTGAATAAGAAAGAATAAAAGGTTCGAGGTTATTCGTTGATGTTCATCCAAAGGTCCTCACGAGTCTTCAAAAGAAAAAGCTTAATTTGATGAAAATCCATCAGCAAAAGATCTTTCTCAGATAAAGTGGGTGAAATGGCCTTTAGATCACGTGACGGTTGTGAGTATTTCTCCTGTGAATATTTTAATTACTCTGATTGAATGGTATATACCTGCTCTGTCATTAGCGTTCCCAAAGTAAATTACTCTTATCAGAGGGAATGGCATTCATAATCGCAGTAATGATATGCAAACATTATGTCATGGCCGTTTTTTACCTGGGACGTTGAGTTGTAATGAGGTAATATTTTCTGTTATGTTATTCATGAGACTTGGAGCAATGTCTGGTTGAAATAGAGAGGTTAGAATTGGAAATATAGGAGTTTGTAATCAGCCACTTGGAAATTTCAAAGAACCCACATCAATCAATACTTATAATTATGTAGGTAAATGTACAAGAAACATTATTGTCAATGATTTCATGAAATGCTATAGTATAGTATATCAAAGTAGGAGAATTATTCAGTAGCAGAATTGTTATCTCACTGACTGTTGTAGTTTTCGAAGCATTATTTTGGATTGTGTTATAATTACGAATTCCTTATACTGCACCTCCGTTCATATTCTCTTTCTTCCATCTTACTTTCCGCCCTTACCTAACAATTTCTTTAATAGTGCTTCAACTGCTCTGAGGTTTTCCTCCTGTTACGCCTTTCAAACCTTTTTGCTGTCAATTTCCTTTTCAGCGCTGAATGACTTCATGGGTCCCAGCGCTTAGCCTTTGGCTTCAATTCTATTCTTTTATAATTATGAAGCCTCGTCTATTACGTGGATGCAAACTGAATAATTAAGAATCATTCATTATCAATGATTAGTTACTACCGGATGTCTCTTCCCCCTTTTCAGCTCCAGGGCGTTCGATTACTCAGATTATATCGTCTAATAATTTCTGAACTATGTGTCCTATGTACCCAGGGCATTATTATTAGATTTTAGTGGCATGAAGTCATTCAAATATTTGCCTTTAGTTGTCAGGAAACCACTTCCTCGCTTCAGTTCTTAGGATAGAACAGAGGAATACATTGACATGAGGACTGTAGCCTATATGAATCATAATTATTACTTATGGTTAGTCAAAAATATCTAGCGCCAAAGAATTGTGACGAAGCTTTACGTAATAGCCTAGTTTTTGCTTATATATATATATATATATATATATATATATATATATATATATATATATATATGTATATATATATAATTATATATATATATTATTTGTTTGTTTCTTTGTTTGTTTATTTATTTATTTATTGATTGATTGATTGATTGATTGATTTAGTTTTTAGTTAATTTATTTTTTATTTTTTATTTTTATTTTTTAGTTTTTAGTTTTTAGTTTACTTGGAAATTTTTTTTCTTAATGAAAAAAATGAAAAAAATTGAAAATAAAAAGTAAAAAAAAATGTAAAAAATAGATTTTTTATTTTTTTTATTTTTTCTTTTATTTTTTGTTTTTTATTTTTTTATTTTTATTTTGTATTTTTTTTATTTTTCGTTAGTTTTTAGATTTTACTTTTTAATTTTTTTTTTTTAATTTCTTTTAGTTTTTTACTTTTTTATTTAGTTTTTGTTTTTATTTTTTTATTTTTTATTTTATTTTTTTATTTTTATTTATTTTTATTTATGCATTTTTATTTATTTAGTTTTATTTATTTATTTATTTATTTATTTTTGCTAATTTATTTTATTTGTTTTTTATTTATTTATTTTTGTTTTTATTTTTATTTTGTTTATTTTTATTTATTTACTTTTATTTATGTATTTATTTTTATTTATTATTTATTTTATTTATTTATTTATTCATTTTTATATATATATATATATTTATATATATATATATATATATATATATTTATTTTTATTTATTTATTTTTATTTTTAT
>JANJGK010006141.1:5000-12500 GCA_039081455.1 Macrobrachium rosenbergii
ATTCATTTATTTATTTATTTTATTTTTATATATTTATTTTCATTTATTTATTTTTATTTATTTATTTTTATTTATTTATTTGTTTTTATTTATTCTTATTTATTTATATGTTTATTTATTTTTATTTGTTTTTATTTATTTCTATTCATTTATAATTTATTTATTTCTATGTACTTATTTATTTATTTTTTGTTTACTTATTTATTTTTTATTTTTTATCTATTTATGTTTATTTATTTATTTATTTTTATTTATATTTATTTATTAGTTTATTTATTTTTATTTATTTATTATTTTTATTTATTTATTCATTATTTATATGTATTTATTTTTATTTATTTTTATTTTTTATTATTATTTACCTTAATTTTTAATTATTTATTTTCATTGTTTTTATATATTTATTTTAGTTTTTTTATTTGTTTTTAATTTTTAAAATTTTTTTTATTTATTTATTTTTTTTAATTTTTACTTATTTATTTATTTTTATTTCTTTTATTTATTTGTTTACTTTTATTTATTTTTATTGATTTATTTTTGTTTCATTTTTATTCATTTATTTCTTTTTAATTTTATTGATTTATTTTTATATTTATTTTTTAATTTATTTATTTAAATATTTATTATTTTCAAAAATTTTTATTCATTTATTCATTTTTTTTCTTTTTATTTTTTATCTTTTATTTTTTTATTTTTTACTTTTTTATTTCCTTATTGTTTATTTTTTGCTTTTTATGATTTTTATTTTTATTTTTTTAAATTTTTTATTTACTAATTTTAATTTTTTTTAATTTTTAGTTTACATTTTTTAGTTTTTAGTTTTTATTTTTTATATTATTTATTTATATTTTTAATTTTTTTATTTTTTAAATTTTTTTAGAGTATAGATTTATTTTCTTATTTTTTTTATTTTTTTTATTTTTTATTTTTATTTTTTATTTATATTTTATTTCTTTTTATTTATTTATTTTTTATTTTTTTATTTTATATTTTATTTTCATTTATTTTTTATTTCTATTTTTATTTATTTATTTATTTTTGTTCTTTTATTTATTTATTATTATTTATTTATTTTATTTATATGTTTATTTTATTTTATTATATTTATTTTTATTAATTATTTTATTTTTTATATTTCTTATTTATTTATCTTTACTTTTTATTTTTATTTATTTATTTTTCATTTATTTATTTCTTTATTTTCATTTATTTATTTTATTTAATAATTTTTATTTATTTTTTATTTATTTATTTTTATTTCTTTATTTTAATTTTATTTCTTTATTTATTTATTTATTTTTATTAATTTATTTTTATTAATTTATTTTTATTAATTTATTTTTATTTATTTATTTTTATTTATTTATTTTTTATTGTATATATTTTTATTTTATTTTTTATTTATTTCTTTTTATCTATATATTTTTTATTTCTAAATTATTTTTATTTCTTTATTCATTTTTATTTATGTATTTTTATTTATATATTTTTATCTATTTATATATTTATTTTTGTATTTTTTATTTATTTGTTTCTATTTATTTATTTTTATTTATTTATTTTTTTATGTATTGTTTATTTATTTTTTATTTTTGTTTTTATTTTTTTTTATTTATTTATTTAATTTTATTTCTTTAATCATAAATTTTTATTTATTCCTTTTTATTTTTTTTATTTACTTATTTCAATTTATATATTTTTTATTTTTATATATGTATTTATTTATTTATTTATTTTTATTTATTTGTTTTATCTATTTTTCTTCATTTAGTTATTTATTTATTTTCATTTACTTTTTTACTTATTTATTTTTATTTATTTTTTATTGATTTTTATTTATTAATTTAGTTTCCTTTTTCCTTTTTTTATTTATTTATTTTCATTCGTTTATTTTCATTTATTTATTTATATTTATTTATTTATTTATCTATTTTTATTCTTTTTTATTTCCTGATTTTTTATTTATTTTTTTATTTATGTATTTATTCATTTTTATTTTTTTATTTTTATTTAAGTATTTTTATTTATTTATTCATGTATATTTATTTATTTTTTATTTATTTAGTTATTTATTTATTTTTTTTATTTTTTTTTTATTTTTAATTATTTATTTATTTATTTTTTATTTTTATTTAATTATTTATTTTTATTTATTTTTGATTACTTACTATTTTTATTTATAATTTTTTTTTACATATTTACATTTATTTATTTATTTATTTATTTATTTTTATTTTTATTTTTTATTTTTATTTTATCTTTTATTGTTTATTATTTTTATTTATTTATTTATTTATTTATTTATATATTTTTATTTATTTATTTATTTTATTAATTTATTTTTTAATTTTTATCTTTCAATTTAAATTTTATTTATTAAATTTTTACTTCTATTTATTTATTTATTTTTATTTTATTACTTATATATCTATTTTATTTATTTATTTTTTAAATTTTTTTTATTTATTTTTATTTGTTTTTGTTTTTGTTGAGTTATTTATTTTATTGTATTGATTTTTTTATTTATTTTATTTATTAGTTACTTCTATTTATATATTATTTTATTTATTTTTATTCATGTATTTATTTAACTTTTCTATTTGTTTATTTATTTATTTTTATTTATTTATTTATTTTTGTTTACTTTTATATATTTATTTTTATTTTTATTTATTTATTAATTCATGTATTTTTATTTATTTATTAATTCATGTATTTTTATTTATTTTTTATTTTTATTTATTTTTTATTTTTTTATTTTTATATAATTTTTTTCTCTATTTATTTATTTTAATTTATTTTTATTTATTCATTTATTTATATTATTTATTTATTCTTGTTTATTTACTTATTTACTTTTATTTTTATTTAATTTAATTTATTTATTTTATATATTTATTTATTTTATTGATTGATTGATTGATTTTTTTTTATTTATTTGTTTATTTTTATTTATTTTTATTTTTTATTTGTTTTTATTTATTTATTTATTTTATTTATTTATTTTTATTGATTTTTTATTATTTTTATATTTTATTTATTTATTTATTTTATTTATTTATTTTTATAGATTTTTTATTATTTTTATATTTTATTTATTTATTTATTTTATTCATTTATTTTATTTATTTATTTAATTTATGTTTATTTGTTTATATTATTTTTACTTATTTTTAATATTTATTTGCTAATTTATTATTTATTTTTATTTTTATTTTTATTATTTATTTTTTATTTTATTAATTAATTTATTTTTTATTTTATTTATTTATTTTTATTTATTTTATTTATTTATTTTTTTATTGATTTTTATTTATTTTTATGTATTTTTATTTATTTTTATTGATTTTTATTTATTTATTTATTTATTTATTTATTTTATTTATTTATTTTTATTGATTTTTTATTATTTTTATATTTTATTTATTTTATTTTATTTATTTATTTTTATTGATTTTTTATTTTTATATTTTATTTATTTATTTTATTCATTTATTTTATTTATTTATTTAATTTATATTTATTTGTTTATATTATTTTTATTTATTTTTAATATTTATTTACTAATTTATTATTTATTTTTATTTTTATTATTTATTTATTTTTATTTTATTAATTAATTTATTTTTTTTATTTTATTAATTAATTTATTTTTTTATTTTATTAATTAATTTATTTTTTATATTATTTATTTATTTTTATTTATTTTATTTACTTATTTATTTTTTTATTTTTTATTGATTTTTATTTATTTTTATGTATTTTTATTTATTTTTATTTATTTTATTTATTTTTATTCATTTTTATTTATTTTTATTTATTTATTTTCAGTAATTTTTTTTATTTATTTTTATTCATATTTTATTATTTTTATTTTTACTAATCTATTTTTTATTTATTTATTTCCATTTATTTATTTATTTATTTTTTTGTTTTTTTTATTATTTTAATTTTTATATATTTTTATTTATTTATTTATATTTATTTATTTTTTCTTTTTATTTATTATTTTTATTTTGGGTTTTTATTTATTTATTTATTTTTTATTTATTTTTATTCCTTTTGTTATTTTTCTTTTGTTTATTTATTTATTTTTTTATTTATTTATTTATTCATTTTTGTTTATTTATTTTTATTTATTTATTTTATTTTTTATTTATTTTAATTTATTTTAATTTATTTTTTATTTATTTAATTTTATTTATTAATTTTTATTTATTAATTTATTTTTATTGATTTATTTTTATTTATTTTTGTTTAATTTATTTATTTATGTATTTATAGGTTTTTATTTACTTATTATTTATTTTTTACTTATTCATTTTTATTTATTTTTTGTTTTTATTTATTTTTATTTATTTATTTTATTTTTTATTTATTTTTATTTATTTCTTAATTTTATATATTTTATTTTTTATCTATTTTTATTTACGTTTTTATTTTTTATTTATTTATTTTTATTTATTTATTAATTTTTATTAATTAGTTATTTTTATTTATTTACTTATTTAGTGATATTTATTTATTTATTTAATTTCATTTATTTGTTTTATTTACTTATTTTTAATTATTTTTATTTATTCATTTTTGCTTAACTATTTTTTTAGTTGTTTATTTATCTATTTTCATTAATTTACTTTATTTATTTATTTTTATATTTTTATTTTTTATTTTTTTTTTAATTTTTTTTGTTTATTTAAATTATGTATTTATTTTTTTGTTTTTTACTTATTTATTTATTTTTATTTGTTTATTGTTATTTATTTATTTATGTATTTTTACTTATTTATTTACTTTTAATTGTTTTTTATTTAGTTATTTAATTATTTTTTTTATTTGTCTAGTTTTTTATTTATTTATTTATTTTATTTATTTTTATTTTTATTTTTATTTTCATTTAGTTATTAATTTTATTTTATTTTTAAAAATTTATTTATGTATTTTTATATATATATTTTCATTTATTTTTATTTATATGTATTTATTACTTATTTTATTTATTAATTTATTTTTATTTAATAATTTATTTTTATTCATTTATTTATTTTTATTTATTCTTTTTTATTTATTTTTGTATTTTTATTTATTTTTATTTATTTATTTATTTTTATATATTTATTTTTTACTTATTGATTTTTTATTAATTGCTTTATAGATTTATTTTTATTTATTGAATAATTTTATTTGTTTGTTTATTTATTGATTTATGGACTTATTTATCTTCATTTATATATTTTTATTGATTTTTTTTATTTTTATTTATTGTTTTCCATTATTTATTTTGATTTATTTATTTTTATTTATTTAATTATTATTTATTGTTAATTGGTGATTTTATATTTATTTTTCTTTATGTATTCATGTTTACTTATTTATTTTTGTATATAAGTTTATTTATTTATTTTTATTTATTTTTATTTATTTATGTTTACTTATTTATTTTTTTATTTATGTTTATTTATTTTTGCTTATTTTTATTTATTTATTATTATTTATTTATTTATTTTTATTTATTTTTCTATTTTTCTTTATTTATTTATTTATATATTTTTATTTGTGTTATTTATTCTTATTTATTTATTCTTATTTGTTTTTATTCATTTTTATTTATTTATAATTATTTATTTTATTTATTTATTTGTATTTATTAATTTTTTTTTTAATTTTTTAAATTTTTTTATTTATATTTATTTTTTAATTATTTTTTATATTTTTTTATTTTATTTATTTATTTATTCTTGTTTATTTATTTTTATTTACTTATTTATTTATTAATTTTTCTTTGCTTATTTATTTTTTTATTTTGTTTATATATTTATTTTTATTTTTTCTTTATTTATTTTTATTGATTTATTTATTTATTAAATTTTCTTTGCTTATTTATTTTTTTATTTGTTTATATATTTATTTTATTTTTTCTTTCTTTATTTACTTTTATTGATTTATTTATTTATTTTTATTTATTTATTTTTATTCATTTATTTTTATTTATTTATTTTTTTTATCTATTTATTTTTATTTATTTATTTTTATTTATTTATTTCTAATTATTTATTTATTTTTATTCAATTATTTTTATTTATTTTTAATTTTTTATTTATTTATTTATTTTTATTTATTTAGTTTTTTTTATTTATTCATTTATTTATTGATTTTTTATTTATCTTTATTTTATTTTTATTTATTTTTATTTTTTATATTTATTTATTTTTATATTTATTCATTGATTTATTATTTTTAAATTTTTTATTTGTTTATTTTTTTATTTTTAACTTTTAATTTTTTTTATTTTTTTCACTTTTTTATTTACTTATTTTTTATTTTTTTTATTTTTTATGATTTTTATTTTTTATTTTTTATTCTATTTTTTATTTTTTATTATTTCTTTTTTTTATTTTTTAGTTATTAGTTTTTATGTTTAATTTTTTTAGTTTTTTAGTTTAATTTTTAATTTTTATTTATTTTTTTATTTTTTCTTATTTATTTTTTATTTTTTTTCTGATTTATTTTTATTTTGTTTTTAAATTTTTATTTCTTTATATTTATTAATTTTTATTTATTTATTTTTTATATATTTTTATTTATTTATTTTTATTTATTCATTTTATTTATTTATTTTTTTATTTTTTTTATTTCTTATTTATTTATTTTAAATTTATTTTAATTTATGTA
Source organism: Macrobrachium rosenbergii (assembly GCA_039081455.1). NCBI lineage: Eukaryota > Metazoa > Arthropoda > Malacostraca > Decapoda > Palaemonidae > Macrobrachium > Macrobrachium rosenbergii. Next base: position 11,673 of record JANJGK010006141.1, read on the forward strand.
TTTTTGCTTATTTTTTTCCTTTATTTATCTTTATTTATTTATTTTTAGTTTTTATTTTATTTATTTATATTTTTTTTATTTCTTTTTATTTATTTACAGTACTTCAATTTTATTTCCTTTCTTATTTATTTATTTTTATTCATTTATGTATTTTTATTTCTTTATTTTATTTATTTATTTTTTATCTTTATTTATTTTTACTTATTTATTTTTATTTATTTGTCTATTTATTTATTTTATTTATTTATATATTTATTTATTTTAGGTTTTTTATTTATTTTTTATTTTTATTTATTTTTTATTTTTTTATTTCATTTTTTATTTATTTTTTTATTTATTTTTATTTATTTATTTATTTATTTGTTTATTTATTTATTTTCTTTTTTTATTTATTTAATTGTTTTATTTATTTATTTTATTTAATTTTTTATTTTTTTATTAATTTATTTTTATTTATTTATTTATTTTTATTTATTTCGTCATTTATTTATTTTCATTTTCATTATTTATTTATTTATTTTACTTATTTTTTTTATTTATTTTTTATTTATTTTTTTAAATTGTTTCTTAGTTTTTTAATTTTTATTAATTTTTTTATTTATTTATTTCTTTATTTTTATTTTTATTGATTTCATTTCCTTATTTTTTATTTACCTTATTTATTTATTACTTTATTTTTATATATATTTTTTATTTTTATTTATTTTTAATTATTTTTTATTTTTTTTTATTTTTTATTTACTTATGTATTTTTATTTATTTATTGATTTTTATTTATTTATTTTATATACTTTTATTTATTTATTTATTTTTTATTAATTTATATAT
>JANJGK010006141.1:30000-39653 GCA_039081455.1 Macrobrachium rosenbergii
TCTTCCTCCTTTTCTTCTTCTTCTTCTTCTCCTTCACAAATGGTCTTAGAACTTGAATAATCTCCCCCCCGGCGTTCTGTGCTCTCATTTATATAAAGTGTAGCGAGAACTTCGTAGTTCAGGAATTCCTCCCAAAGTCTCAATAAATGAATTTGTTCCTTCGTCTCTCTGATGCTTCTGAATGTCGCTCCCCTGGGTTTGATCTTTGCGTCTGTGTGCAGTTAAAACACGCCCAGTGTTGTTTAAGTACACGTGCTTTTATTTATAGTTGATATAGATACAGTCACCCGTAGGACATTTGCAGAACTAAAAATTTTACTTTACCTCCATGTCCATTCCTTTCTTCAGTCTTGCTGTTTAACCTCTCTAGTTATTACTTTCACCTTTAGATCCTCGTTACTTCATCTCCTTTACTCTCTTGATCTCTTTCAATCTTGCTGTCCAGCCACTCCAACTCCCTTCCCTCTTTTCACTGTGTAGAGCGCTGATTGGCCAAAAGTGCCCTCCCTCCATCCCAGTGCTTCTAGGCTTGGCAGCCTGGTTTCATAAATTAAGTGTGAACTTATAAAGGGTTTTCCTTTATTACTGATTTTGTTTTTAGTGCAATGTGAATAGATTCAAGAAATTTTATAGATGAAGGAATATCATTTTGTGTCCCTTGTAATTCTAAGGTGTTTACGTAAGCCCTTTATTTTTCAATTATCAATCCTATATTTTTTCTTTTACTTGATTTCTGCAAGTGCCATGGAAAAATCATTCTTCATACAAGTGAAATAGATGGGTCTCAATTGTGCACCACCTGTTGTACTGTATGGTGTATAATGTAGAGTTTCTTTGTCACAAATGAATGTCTCCTTCATTGTTCACCCCTTCCGGAAATTGCTGTAAGAAAACAAAGACGTCCTCATGTTGTCCGACTGTACTGTACAGCAACTTCAAGTTTTGTATTGTTGATTTTCAAACTATTTTTGGTAGTCTTTTATTTTTTCTTTTATATCATTTGTCCGTAAATGTAAGGCATTGCTTTGAATTTTGTGTACAAATCACCCTCAGAATCTTCTCGAGTTCTTTTAGTCCCGCTCATCGCTATAAAAGCTGAGGTCCAAATGCAAGAGTATGAAGTCACTCTGATGTCCGTAGCGGGATTCGAACCGCATCCGGAGTATCAACACGAGGTCGCGTTACTCTGATGGCCTTACCCTTACCCTGCCCAGACCCGAGTGAATTGATAAAAGTGAAAGAGGAAGAAGAAAAGATAGAGAATAAAGCGAATGATGCCCCGTTGGCAAAGAAAAGAAAGAGGCGTGAGATATTTGCAGGGGAAAAAACAAAGAGAAATCTTGATAAAAGGGTCAACCCAGGCCAAAATAAGGACGACACCAAAGAAGAGTAAAAACCGTGTCCGAGAACTTGCCCTGAACAGAATGTCAGCAGAAACCGGAGGGAAATAAAATGCTTCCAATTCAGCTTCAAAAGACTCGAGAGTCAACAGCCCACAGGGACAGAATTAAGGAATGGGAAGAAACGAAGTGTACGGATGATGCTTCTTATTAGACAGCTTTCTTTAGATGGGGTCAAAACGTGCGTGGAAGGCGTTTCCGAAGAGTTTGTCGTTACCTGTACACCGGCCCACTCTTTGGTATAACCTATACAACAGCCCACCAAGGAGGCTGGAAGAGGGTAGGCCAGTGTATAGGTTACATCAAGAAGCCTATACTCTGACCCACCTTCCTTCCAGCCTCCTTGATTAGAAATGGCAGGGGACCAAAAAGAAGAAACATGTTATTTGAAAGAAGTGTGTGTGTGTGTGTGGAGGAAGAGAGAGAGAGAGAGAAAGAGATGAGAGAGAGAGAGAGAGAGAGAGAGAGAGAGAGAGAGAGAGAGAGAGAGAGAGAGAGAAAATGCTTCTCTCTAGCTGTTGTCAGCTCTAAAGTTATTGATTATTCCCGGGGGCACGGGTATTTTGACCCATTTAATGTGTTCATCTCATTTTTTGTGAGCGTGAGAGGGAAGTCGCCTTTTAGTTTACCTTCAGTGGAATCTTTCATTAGTTTTTGTCAGATGCTGTGACACAACTGGATGGAAAAGTTCTGCGAAGTTAAATTTACTTCATTTGGGTTTCTGAATGAGAAGGTTGCTGAGGGAAATAATTTTGTCCACAGAAAAATTAAGTCTAAAAAAATACGAGACTATTGGATTCTGCAAGACTTGTGGAGGACGCAAAAAAGTTAAGTATACCTTAGTTTACCAGACCACTGAGCTGATTAACAGCTCTCCTAGAGAGGGAGGCTGGCCCGAAGGATTAGACTTATTTTACGTGGCTAAGAACCAATTGGTTACTTAGCACGGGACCTACAGCTTATTGTGGAATCCGAACCACATTATAGCGAGAAATGAATTTCTATCACCAGAAATAAATTCCTCTAACTCTTCATCAGCCGGCCGGGGAATTGAACTCCGGCCCATCGAGTGACAGTCCGCAGCTCTACCGACTCACCCAACAAAGAGCTTGTGGAGGTCGCAAATGAGTCCACAATAGATAAAGGTGGAAGCTCATAAAGACATTTGTTTTTCTGTCAGCTGGAATCGCAAACTGTTTCTTCTTCTTTGTAATGAGATTTTATTCAAACCTCTTCTTGTTATGTCTATCTCTCTCATGAGCCTCCAGGGAAAGACTGTCCAAGTTCCGTTTCCCCCCTAAGGGGTGTTAGTGCTGTCGGTGTGCCTCACGCGGTGCACTGTAGGCATTACTCAAGGTTCATAAGACTGCAGAGAGGAGACTGTGTGTGTACAGAGATTGTCTTCCCATCAGGGTCTTGTAAGGAGTCTCAGCTAAAGGTGTTCTTCCTTCCTTCCTTCCTTCCTTCCTTCCTTCCTTCCTTCCGTCTTAAGCACCTTCATTGCCAGCCCCGGAGTTTATCATCCTCACTTGACTAAAGGTTTTGGAGGAAAACAAATTATATAAAGGTCCCAACGAGATACCCAGGGCATAAACGGTGTTTGTGGAGGGGTTGGGAGAAGCTAATAATTATCAAGCTGAAAAATGGGAGACACAATGAAGGTCTGTGAGGGTTTAATGTATTGGGCAAATATGATCGTGATGCATTTTCAGTTCAATTTCCATTCCATTGGCCTCACTGCGTCACTGGGCCATTAATGCATGGTAATAATCCTCTCTCTCTCTCTCATCTCTCTCTCTCTCTCGTCTCTCTCTCTCTCTCTCTCGACGATAATTTCGTTGGCCCCATATGATAATTCATAACTTACCCGAATTGCATATTTACATGTCTTTGTATATGTTCTATAGTATGTCTTTACGGAGAGAGAGAGAGAGAGGCATTTATTGAGTCCCATGGCATGATGGACTGAGGCCAACTTCCATATAACAAATATCTGTATGTATGCAAATTAGACACCAGACGTGCATGTGCATAATTGGTTTTCCAGTGTGCTTATTTATTATGCATTGTTTATATTTTCGTAATTGACGACTGTAGATATGGTTGAGTCTTTTGTTTTTATTTTTTTAACAGAAAATTAATTAATATCAAGAACATTAATTTTAGAGCTGGTATTGATTTGCGGAGATAGGTTTAGATAGGCCTATATATTAGTTTCTTTTGGGCATACTGATTTTTAAACGTTAGGAGGTTCTTGTGTGGAATGAGGGTGAAATTTGTCGGGAACAGTGGGAACCCCAGTTTCCATAAAGTGGAAAATCTCTCTTTTTGTTTTTGTAAATAAAAAGGGGTCGTTTGATATTCTTGAAAGGGAACTCGGTCTATTTGCAACGAATGGGAACCGACTGGAATTAGTCTTCGGAAACAATTATGAATTAATCTCTTTGGGAACACGTTGGGAACCCAGTCTTTGGAATCAAATTGGAATCAATCCTTCTGGGAACAAAGTGGAAACTCATTCTTGTGAAAAATGAGAACTCAGTTTCGTAGGCATGATTTATGAACTTGTTCTCGTGGGGACAAACAGATATCAATTAGAAACTCAGTATTTGGGAGTGTAGGGGAACTCAATCTCGTGGGAACAAAGCGGGAACTTATTGTTGCGAGATGAAATTGTGTAGTGTAATTTCGTTCAAAGAGAAGCACTGACGTCGTCAGTAATGACGGGAATAATAAAGCAATGTGATTATAACACATGAAATACTGAATAACGTAACTTTTATATAGAGAATGACGTAACTCTTTACATTGTGAATAAGATAACAATGTATAGAGGGAATAACAACATTGTATAGTGAATAACCTAACATAGTGAATAATGTAACACTTTACATAGTGAATAACGTTAAAATTTACATAGTGAATAATGTAACACTTTATGTAGTGAATAACATAACACTTTGCATAGTGAATAACGCAGAGTTTAACTAAGAGGCCTCAAATCATTGCCAACCACCATCACTCCGAAAAGGACGTGAAGGCCGATTTGTTAACTGGTACCCTCTCTCCCTACATCCCCCTCCCCCCTTCCCTTAGCTGTAGGCACCCTTACCCTTCTCCACCGTTCCTACCCCCTTAAACCCCCCCTTAGGCAGTTGTTTATCATAACTTCAGTCATAAAATGCAAATTACCTGAGGCCATTCGAGCGATGAAATGAGTTCCAACAATGCCAGCGACACACAACACATACAGTATATACTCCCCTGTGAGTGACGCTCTCTGTCTGTCTGTCTGTCTGTCTGTCTGTCTGTCCATCCTGACGATGGAATGACACTGGAATTACGGAGAGGGAAATATTTACACTTGAATATTTGATCTTGTAAAAGTCTTGTTTTATTTGTCAGTCGCGACCGAGTTTTCAGTACTTAAGAAGGTGGTATAGGGAATTTCTCTCTCTCTCTCTCTCTCTCTCTCTCTCTCTCTCTCTCTCTCTCTCCTCTCTCTCAGACGAATATTTGATCCTGAAAAAAAAATCTTGTTTATTTGTCAGTCGCGTTTGAGTTTTTCAGTGCTTAGAGGTGGTATAGGGAATCTCTCTCTCCTCTCTCTCTCTCTCTCTCTCTCTCTCTCTCTCTCTCTCTCTCTCTCTCCAATTTCCTGCTGCGACTCAGTACAGTCGATTGACCACTGTGATAATAATTCAGTGTTTTGTCTGTATGTCTAGTGTCAAGGTTTCCATCATTAACTAAAAATATGCTGTTTTTTTGAAAGCTGTGATTGTTTGAAATACTTTGTCGTTATCTCTTTTGTGTGTTCTTTGATGTATGTCTGTTTTATAATTGCGTTTTGTGAAATACGCAAAATCTATTTTTTTGTGCAGCTCACTTAATTTATAGAAGAATGTTTGTTAAGATGGATTTTAGATATATATATTTATTTCGGTACTATATTCTGTTATGGTCTGACTTTCTCAAAGTGTAAGATCTCGTCTTTTAATTTTCTGGAGAGTCAGGTTTTGTGAAATACCACTTGATAATCAAACCTTGATGTTGTCTTGATCTATACCTGTAATGAATTCGTTTGTATAATGATTTTAAGAAGGTTTATAAGTCTCCACTTGCTAAACAAAGTGTTTAAGTCTTCAACAAAACCTGTATTACATTCGTTGGTTAAGTCATTCTAAGAAGATTTTAGAACAGTCCACTTCCTAATCAAACCTTGTATAAGTCTTGAACTAAACCTGTAAAGAATTTTTTTATATAATAATTTTAAGATTATTTTAGAACAACGTCGAAATTAATGCTACGTATAATTGTAGACGTCCTGTATGGAGAAATTCTCCTCACATCGTGTGTTCAACTCAGGCAAATGTTGACAGTGACGTAATACGGTTCGTAAAACATGTTTCTCCAAGTGAGGAAACTGAGGCGTGTTTGTTCTTCCCTTTCTGTTCCTCCTCCTCCTCCTCCTCCTGCTTCTCTACTCTGTAACGAAGAGGGAAGTCGCTAAGATTACCTTGGCAAATATGTTCTTCGTGTGTCACCTCATTTGTATGAAAACCAGCCGCCCTTTCTCTGTTTAACAATTGCACACTTTTATTTTCGCTTATGAAGATGAAAAGATGAAAGGTAATTCTTCTCGTAGGGGGGGCAATGCCATCAGTGCACCTCACAGTGCAACGTGGGCATTACTAAAGGCTCTTTGCAGCGTCCCTAAGGCCCCTAGCTGCAACATCTTTCATTCCTTTTACTATACCTCCGCTCGTGTTCTCTTTCTTCTATCTTACTTTCTTCAGCCCCTCTTAACTATTATTTCGTAGTACTTCTTCTTAACTGCTTTGAGGTTTTCCTCCCGTTGCTTAACCTTTCAAACCTTTTATTCTCAATTTCCTTTTCAGCACTGAGTGACTTCATAGGAGGTCCCAGCGGGTTGGCCTTTGGCCAAAATTGTATATTCCATTCTGTTAGGATTATTGTAGATAAACAACATTTCATGGCTTGCTGAAAGCAGTTGTGCTTCGCAACTTGTACTGGTAAAGAGAAGCCTTTTTGACCACATGACCTGTTTGATGCTAGGTACATTTACATTTTATCTTAAATTATTATTATTATATTATTCAGAAGATGAACCCCACCCATGTGGAAGAAGACCACAGGTGCCCTTAACTTGAAATTCAAACTTCCAAAGAATATTATGGTGTTCATGAGGAAGAAGCAACAGAAGGGATTGGGGAATACAGGAAGAGGAAGATCAGTTACTAGAAAAACAGATAAATTAACAAATTAATAAATAAATAGAAATATAAGAAAAATATTAAAATACAGGTTGTATTGTATTAGGGTAATAATGCATTGCATCTTCGCTTGAACTTCTGAAGAAGTTCCAGTAGCAGTACATCCTCAGGAAGACTGTTCCACAGTCAATGGTGTGGGGAACAAAGGACCTCTGGAACTTTAATCGTGTGTAGGCAGTAAGAATCGTATCTTTATTTAGGGTTTCCATTGCAAACTGTTTTTATTTCCCTGGTTTGTTTCTGATCAATGAAAGACGCAGACTGCAATTGTCTCTTACTTCCCAAATGACGTCCAAGTTTCTTTCCCAAAAACGGAAGAGGAAGACGAGCAAGCAAGCACACCAAACAAGCACACCGACACGACGCCATTCCTTCTCTCCTCACCGGACAAATCCTCCTCAGAATTGACCAATAGGAATATTCTCTGCTTGATTAATGGAGGCCTCATGGCCACTGTCTGGATATGTCCCCAGTTGGCTTGTTAGTCGATTTCAATATATTTGCATAGAATGAGGAGCTGCGACTGACTATAGATAATAATAGGTGGAAGTTTGGATGAGGTGGGATTTTTCCCGTGTCTTTATTTTCATAATTACCTGAGTCAATGTTTTACACTCTCTCTCTCTCTCTCTCTCTCTCTCTCTCTCTCTCTCTCTCTCTCTCTCTCTCTCTCTCTCTCTCTCTCTGTTATACAATTGGTGTAACTCATTTTCATAATCTTTTTCTTTTTTCAGGCGCACATACTGTGTTGTGTGTGTGTTTGTGTCTTATAACTTGGTAGCTATGTTACAAGGATGTTATTTTATAGAGAGAGAGAGAGAGAGAGAGAGAGAGAGAGAGAGAGAGAGAGAGAGAGAGAGAGAGAGAGAGAGAGAGAGAGAGAGAGAGTTACATTCAAATTCTTGTATTGAAATGAAGGTATACTTGTTCAGTAAAAGAAGCCTTATAATCTTAGTGGGGGAGAAATAGACTTTATTTCAATAAAGTTCATTAATGAGATATTGTTATAAGAGGTAATGAGACACTTTGCATGAACTTTATATCTTTATTAAATTATTTTAGTGTCTTATATCTTTACCCCTTCTCTGTCATTTTTTATATTTATAATTTTTTTATTTTCGATATTTGCATTTGGGACTAGAACCGAATATATGCTTCATTCATTGCTACGTTGGACCTCAGGCCTCATTGTGACCGTTGTGACTCTTTCCGACCACTAAAACTTGTGAAGTAATTTTCTAATGACATTATGGATTCCAGCACGTGATGAGCGTCAGTATAAACATTCCCTTTCCAGGGTTGATAATTATCTTGTCTCAAGTGTTGGCCTTTGTTGAGCGATATTTGAAAAGTATATACTACTAAAATCCTGTTCTCTTTTCATTTCAGGTGAGCTACGATTAGCAGAACGTATCAGCTAAGGGTAAGGATGTTATGTGATTCCTGATTACATTGACAGTCCCTCGAAAATCAGAAGCAGATTATGTTTTTGAAACTTTTCATTTTGTACTTACTTTCATTCATTTATGTACATTTCTAGATGAAAGTTAAATTTGATTACGGAAGATGGATTCTAACACTAGGGTAGCACACTAGTAGCTGCTAGGTAGGTTTGCTGTTTGAACAAGAGAGGGACTAACACGTGTACAGTAATAGCCTCTGTTATCACGGTTGAAACTTTCAAGACGATGTCAGTCAGGCCGCTTCCACACTACGTTAAAACATATCATAAGTCGTCAACGTATCACATACATTTCACAAACATGTCAGCAACTTATCTCATACATATCGCAAGCAGGTCAGCAACTTATCACATATCACAAACAAGTCAGCAACTTATCGCATACTCATAACAAACAGGTTAACAACATATCGTATGCACATCACCAACAGATCAGGAACTTATTGCATACATTTTTCAAACAGGTTGACAACAAGTCAGTGATCGTAAGTGGACGACGAATCTTTGGCAAATGCTGGATTACAGTCAGAAGCACTGTTTACGACTACTGATAAGTCGGCGACTTGTATTCAACTTGTTTGTGTTAGGTATGATAAGGTCTCGACTTATGTTTAAGAAATGCGTTGCTGGGAGGGACGTGGACGCACCCCTAGATGACAGACAACCTGCAATACCGGATTTCATTGACCAAAAGGGCGATGATACGCAGTCGAGAATACAGTACTACTGAAAGAGGGAGGGGCCTGTTTCCAATGTGCTTTATGAATGATCACACAGTACTAGTAATTTTGAATGCTATTCCTTACGAAATTTTGAAAATCTCTTCGCTGGAGTTTGTAATTGCGTTTGAATAAGTCATTTCAAAATGACAGGACCTCCTTATTTGGACTGGTTGTGTAACCACCGTCTTAAGACACTGTACTGCAGATGTTTCGAGGCAGACGAGAACGAATTTTATGTCTGTACCTCTGAAGACGAAACGTCTCTGGAAATTAGAACGAATCCTGAGAAAAGGGACATTTAATGTCCTCGGAAAATGAGAGAGAGAGAGAGAGAGAGAGAGAGAGAGAGAGAGAGAGAGAGAGAGAGAGAGAGAGAGAGAGAGAGAGAGAGAGAGAGTTCTCATCCAGTTAAGAAAGGATTGTACAGGTTAAAGAGGATCAGATGCCGCTCACTTCTTTATTAAAATTTGTGGAAGGATTTCATTCTTTTGCGCCTACGTAAATATTCGCTTTTCTTTATTATTTATCATCTGGATTCGTTAGGAAAGATGGAACATAATTATGTCAACTAAAGTTTTTATACATTTTAACTAAGTTTACGTTTATTTTTACTTTTTTAATTTTTTGTTGCTTGTTTTATGTATTAGTAACATTTTTTTTTACCCCATATTGCTTATTTTTCATCCCTATTAGTTATATATTATATATATATATATATATTATCACACATTACCACAGGTGAAAAATAAGAGACGGGGTTTGGGTCCCACACCCC
>JANJGK010006142.1:0-17500 GCA_039081455.1 Macrobrachium rosenbergii
ATATATATATATATATATATATATATATATATATATATATATTATATATATATATATATATATATATATAATATATATATATATATATATATATATATATATATATATATATATATATATATATATATATAATATATATATATATATATATATATATATATATATATATATATATATATATATATATATTATATATATATATATATATATATATAATATATATATATATATATATATATATATATATATATATATATATATATATATAAATATATATATATATATATATATATATATATATATATATATAATATATATATATATATATATATATATATATATATATATATATATATATATATATATATATATATATATATATATATATATATATATATATATATATATATATATATATATATATATATATATATATATATATATATATATATATATATATATATATATATATATATATATATATATATATATATATATATATATATATATATATATATATATATATATATATATATATATATATATATATATATATATATATATATATATATATATATATATATATATATATATATATATATATATATATATATATATATATATATATATATATATATATTAGAAGCTTCCGGTTCCAGAGGCTGTTAATGCAATTAGCTTTTTGAAGTTCTTCCCTCACTCTATTTAGTCAATACTTTCAATATCTCCCTCTGTCCTTTAGACCATAACATTAGAGTTTTGTATAATGTCCCTAAACTTTCATTCTTCTTTTTCTCCAAAGCAAAAATTTTAAAAACAATCAGATCTACCTTTCCACCTTATTTGAGTTTTCAGAATAACATGCCTTTTACCCATTATTACATTAAATAATTTGATATCAGCGATCACCTTACTCCTTATTCCACATGCATTTAGCATTCACACTTCAGAGCCTTAGAGAAGAATTAGTTCAATAAGTCATCCATCCATATACACTTTTCTTACAAACACATACATGTATTTCTTTCATTTTTCCATAATCCATGATCTCTGTTCCCACGTATGTTTTTAACTAAAGTACTTAGATTCTATCTTTAGCCTTAGAAACTTACTGGGTGTTTCGAAATTAGACGCCCCCCGCCCCCCCACACGGCAAATGGAAATTTATGCAGTTTTCTGCTATAGCCTATCCCCAAGTACATTATCTTAAGTTTCTATTGATCTATCTTTCATTTTACATTTCTTGTATTTTCAGACTGAGTGACGGAGTTAGATACAGCCCAGCCATGGCTAACGACTCGGAGGAAATCAGATGGATTGACCGAATCCGGGCTATAACCTTCAGAGAGGCCAGGGATGCTGGCGCATCCCTCATTTCACCTTCCTGGATAGCTAAATACATTAAAAATGATGAATCCTTTGTTAAAAGAGACTGGGACAAAAATCCATATGACTGTCATCAAGAAAAGATTGAGAATCTTGGAAGGCCTGAAGCCCTTTCTCAGGAGTCGAAAGACATCATAGCTGAGGCAGTGGGTAGACCAAGAAAGTCTTTATGTAAATTGCTGCTTGAACTAGAAACAAAAAGGGGAAAGAAGAGAAGTTATAGTGCTGTATATAGTGAGTTGGAAAAATCTGGTATCAAGCCATTTCATGTTATCACCAAGCCCATTATCACTCAGCAACAGAGAGAATATTGTAGATGGTTTTGTGGTTCATTTCTTAAAGATTGGGATGAAGCTGACTTTCTCCATGTTGCCGCATCAGATGAATTCTTCATTTACGCAGTCAGGAAGCCAAATCATGAAAATAACATCATTTGGGCTGCAAAGTTGGATGATATCAGCAATGATGTGCACTATCGCCAAGTTGTGAAATTTCCTGAATGTTTGGGAATTTTTCTCTGTTTCACAGCCAAACGGTTAATGTGGATCATCAAAGAAAAAGGACAGTCATGGAATGGTGAATACTTCAGAGAAACTGTGCTCACTGGTGGGGTATTTCCTTTCCTCAAAGATCCTGAAAATGCGTTATCTGTTGAAGAAGTCACTTTTTTGCATGATAAGGCACCATGTTTCAAGGCTCTTCAGACACAGGAGCTGCTTCAAAACAGTGGTATCGATTTCTTTTCGTCAAGTGAATTTCGAGGTAGCTCCCCTGACCTTAATGTATGTGAAAACACTGGTAGTATCTTAAAGGATCGTGTTGAAGCGTGCACAGTGAACTATGATGGTATACCAAGCCTTGACGACCTGCTAAGAGAGGTGACCGAAGTGCTCAGGGAAATGGAGTTTGAGTCTCAGCTTTTTTACGATTTGCTGAAATCATGCCTCTCAAGAATGCAGGCTGTGATACAGGCAGATGGAGGCCACACAAAATATAAAATACTCAGGGCGAAACTTAAATAAATACCTGTTCTGAATTACTTTTGTTTTTGTCCATAAATATTTTAGTTTATGCTGTAGAGAGGGGGCTCTAATTTCGAAACACCCTGTACATTACTCCATGGCTTCCATTCAAGCTCATAACAGTACTTGGCAAATAATAATTGACTTTTACATTTCTCCACTTACAAAGAATTTTCATTAGTTTCTGCAGCTTCTCTTCTCGATTCCAAATCAATGCAGTATCATGTACAAAAAATAGCTACTCCTTACTTACTACTATTTCTATTTCTTTCCATAACATCTGTTATAAAGCAGTCCACATAACCATTGTACAGCTTCTGAAAGACCATGCAACGGTCACCCTGCTACATATTTACATAAAATCAGTTGTTCCTCATTTACATATTCGAAAAATTCATATACTCTAAGACAGGGGTTTTCAACCTGGGGTGCGAGTACCCCAGGGGGTACGCCAAGGGTCAGTTAGGGGGTACGCTTTCCCCATGGTTCGTTAGGGTTAGGGGCCTAGCCGCACATTGACTGCATAGCCACAGGTAAATAATTATAAAAAAAAAATTTCTTTATTTTTTATGGAATTCTTTGTGTTTACAATATTATTGGGTATGTCAGGAGAGTTGTGTACTTACTTCCCTTCAGTACAGTACTTGCAAATATACACAATGGAATATTTTCTGCGTTTGTTTTGTTTTTCTACTTTATACAAAGTGAAGGGGGTACATTATTGACATTAAAAATACCCAAAAGGGTACGTAGGAAGAAAAAGGTTGAAAACCCCTGCTCTAAGATAACTAATTTTACTACTAAAAATCCATTACGCTTAACGACTTATATCTTATATCCTCAACAGTGAAAATACACCAAGTAAAAGAAATAACACGCTCATGTTTTCATCATAAGAGAATAAGGACAAATGAAATACAAAGACTCTCTGATAGGGTTATTCGGCTTTCACTGAGGTGACCGACATTTTCAGCCTAAAATATAACACCCAATATCTAATTCAGCGAATATTTCATGTAATATAGGATACTTCATGTAGTAAGTTTGGTTTTTAATTCATAAAAATCCTTTGGTTTTTCCACAGATTTGCATAAAACAACAATTGTTTTCTTCAAAAAGCATTATTGCCATGATAATTTCCTTAAAGCAGGGACAAAAATTTTTCTATCGGCATAACAGGAGTGGGACTACCTTTTTATTTCGGCAGCTTTTAATGGTAAATAACTTCCAGTAAGCTCAATTGGTAAGTCCCTCAAGCTTGAGCAGGTCTCTCCTGATACACGATTTTTATTTTTAGTTCTACATAGATCTAAAAAATAACTGTATTAAAATAATGATGTTATCATTTATAGAAGTTCTCCATTTCCTAAGTTTATGAAACAGTATTTTCCTTTTTCGTGTGGTGTTTTTGTGACAGAAATTACTTATGATGGCTATTCATGTAATAACATTATCTGTCTCACTGTAGAAATCTGATCCTTTTAATACACCACTTATAAAATTTACCTAAAGGCATTCATTGCGAAGCTATTTTGCTGTCTGATTTTCAATTCATCATCAGATGAGACTTTTATTAAAAATTTTCATTTTCATTGGTGAAGGAAACCCCGAAAAGAAGTATCACTGAATACTATGGCAGAATCAGCGAAGTTGAATTCGTATTTCACCTTATGTGTTATTACTCCATTTTCAGTGGAACATGAATAATTCTGATTTCCTGAACTTAATTAATGATACTCATGAAGGGTAGTACAGTCGGATATCTTTTTATTATTTGGCCTTATTAACACTAAAACAAAATACTATATTTACAAAAACTAGTCTTTGGCATTTCGGGATATCACAATGGTACTTGGTCAAAATAAAGGTGAGGCTTCATTGGGTTAAGGTAGCATGTGGAGGTACTTATGTGGCACTGTCATACTAACAAGGGGTCCTCGTGACATTTTCATGATCTATGCTTATGGCTGAGTAGTGTCTTCTCTCTCTAAACCATTTGGGTTATGTGAAAGTTCTAAAAGTTCAATTGCTAATATCTTGAGGGAAGTTAGGTGTTAATGATGTATCAGAGGCACAGTTTTTGGGGATACATCCCTATCAAGAATTTCAATCCTGGTGGATGCAGTTACCTGTGAAGGTTTTCTGTTGATACTGGGTAGGAAGAGGATCTCCCCTGTTATATTCAAATATGATTTAAGATGTAACACGTGCAGCGCCTCAGGGGTTCACAGAAAACCAACTGTCAGGTGTGCTACCAGTGATTTTGATAGGTGAAACAATGTCTCTCTAGGCTAGAAGTGCATCATAGACATATTAACTCATCTTTTAGGAGATCGTGCATGGATGGGGCAGAGTTATTCCTCATGAGAAGGACGATATTGAAGTGATCTTATATTACATAATGAAATGAATAGTTTGCTCAGAGCTCACAGCTGAGTTATTCATAGTAAAGATATTCCCTTTTGGCAGGGTCACCCTTCAAGTTTTTACAGCTCATGTGCGATCATTACAAGATATTAATTAGGGAAATCCTTCCCTGGTTGGGTATTGGGTTTACCACGAATCAAAGGCACTTTTAGTTTTCCATTTAATGTTGGGTTAAGGATCGCCAATGTCCACCATGACTCTCTTTCAGTGTTGAGTTCTCTATGGTTGCTGTGCTAGGAGAAGCAATAATTCTACTGTTCTCCTGAATTGGGCACTGATGGCACTGTACTTATACCTGCCCGGGATTTCATTAAGCCCATTAAATATTTACCAAGGTTTGTGGGCTTTGTACCTATCTCTGTCATCATATCTATGCTTATCTGAGTCACAGACTTAGAGGGATGGAAGCTTCCTCTTTATACGTCATTCATAATAAAATGGAGAACATTGCATTTTTTGGAATGTTCTGCATACAAGGTCAGCTTCATCTTAATTGTTTGTTTTGCCAAAGGTCTCATCAGCATACCTGAGTTCAGAAGCTAGTTCAGGAATGTGGGAGTGATGATACTCATCTAAGAGGCAGCAAAGAAAATGCACGATGGATACCCCGTTATTGCACCATCCTTCTGGTATATGCCCACTGTGGATGAAGAGAGAATGCTTTTAGCTCAAAAGGTTTTTTTATGCGTTCAGGGATGCCTAGCTTTAGAGTGGTCTCATTTATGTCAACCTGATTCAAAATGTAGTCTGTGGTTTCATTCATGGTTGCATTTATAGATATGGACTCCACATCAAAGAATTCTATCACGCCAAGGGTGGGGAAATCCTTGATAGTCTTCAAGAAGTCAAGAGAGTAGTGTAAACTGGATCAGTTTAGAACATAATGACAAAATCAAAATATGGAACAACTCTTTACCGTGACGGGAGCATAGACTAAGAAATAATTACAATTTGGGCATCTCTAAGCATAAGAATCTTTATTTTTCCATACATATAGCAAGGTTTATCTTTAACAGTATTAAGGAGGCAGCGTGGGTGATGCCTCTCAATGACATTATCTCGCTCCATAACTTTAGTTGAGTCCATAGTGAAGCTATGGAATTTTTTCTTATTATGGATGGATGCTCTCAGGTTTCTGGTGATATTTATTAGTGTTAACCAAAATGAAGGAAGCTGTCCTCTCTGCTCTAAGGTATCACAATTATTCATAACCCTACTTGCTTATTGGCGATGGTGGTGATGTTACATTTTCCAAACTGCTACAGTAAAACCCAAAATATTTCATTCGGTGTTCATTTATTGATAAGTATAGACCTGGAAATGCAATGGTAACAGCTCATGTTTTACAAGGTGTTCTTTATGAGTGATGGCATAGTTAATAGGATTTATAGAGTCTTGTTAGGCATGGAAATTCACAATATATATGTTGAGGTTTCTTTATCATGTCTTACATGCTATAACAAAAAGTGATTCTTTGATAATCCCTAAATATTTTTACATCATTCATTAACTGCATCAGTTACTGTTTCTTAATCAACAATCACTTATTTCAGAATCACTATTAGGAATGTCACCATCTTGGTCTCAGTCTGAATTGCCCATTAAATTAATATTCATTTTAAGTCGTCAGTATATTCACTTCAGTCTCATACAATGTGAAATGATTCTCTTGCAACTGTTTCCACTTTCCTGGGATCTCTTTATACTATAGCAAACAAATCAGCACTTTCACTGTTTTATCATAAGTTGCTTGATCGCAAGTGATCACAGAAACTTTTAAAATTCTCTCTTGATTAATGCTGGTGGGTCATGCAATCTAATGTTTGTTCAGCTACCTGATGTCAGTGCTGAATACCAAAAAAGAAGTGAGATGTAAGGCACTTAAATGGAACCTCTGTCATTAACAGTCAGGAAAAATAAGATATTGTTAACTTTAATTGCTTGCTGAATCCATTCTAATGATACAAGAAATATAAGAGTATAGCATCATTTTTGTATAAGGAAATAAGTCTGGGGAAATCAAATAAAGAAGTATAGTGGAAATCATTATAGCAAAAATTTTTAGGGAATAGAGAAAACGCGATGTTCACTGCTATGCTAAGAAAACAAACAACTATGAGCACAAAGAAATAGTGTCAGATGACAATTCCATATTTGAACCAACCTCTCATCATCGCCTCTCTCGGTTGCTCATGGCGATGTAGTGCTAAAGATAAATGAAAGACAACATTACCTATCCTTGGAGGACGGGTGTTTGAGCTTTACGATAAGGCATGTATGAGCAATATCAGTATGTAGAGGTGTCTTTGCACATTTGCAAAATATCGCAAGAGGATGAAAAAACAAAGGGGAGTTAGTATTAGCTCAGAAAAGGTTAAAAGGTGCAGCAACATCAGTTTAGGGCATGATGTCTAGAATGTACTGACAGATGGACTGAATTCAAAAGCAGACTTTTAATGAAATTTCAAGTATCTCCTGACATGATAACGCAAAAAAAAAAAAAAAAAAAAATCCTGGAGACTCACTGATGAAGAGGTAAAACAATTATTAAGAGATTTAGATGAGAAGGGAAATAAAGCATTATGAAAACTATCACAGATCATTCAAGTAGATTACTAAAGTTATCTTTATGATACTAAAGAGACCCTGTGATGTTTAATTCCTAAGGGTCAAAATAAGACCGATATATAAGAGAAAATTTAGAAAAATGCAGGCATTGCTCGGCCAAGGTAGCTGTCATTGGGAGACTTTAGTGGGAGAAGAGTTAAGAAGTAACGTCACAGGACTCTGTCATGTCACAGGATGTTGGAGGAGTTTAGCATCTGTCCAAGGCTTGTTCAAATAAACCCCTGGCACGTACCCCAAGGTGGCACCCTCCACCTCTGACAATGGAGGAAACAAACATTTACAAAGAAACCCTAATCAAGCCCTTTTCTTCCCCGTGATACAGCTATAGCATAGCCCCTACGGCTCGTGCTCAGTAAGATATGGGAGAATAATTTCTACTTAGGAGGAAGGGGGATTACCAACGGATATATGTTGTATCCACTTACAAACATGAAAAAGAATGACATGGAGGAACAGGTAATATACCAGTCCATGCGAAACATAATGCTGGTCATTAAAGGTTTTTATAGTTAAACACTCATTCTTAACGATACAATAGGAGTGTTGAACGGTGACCCTTGGGTAGCCTGAAGTAATAAAGTTTATGTAGAGTTAACTATAAGGCAGTTGAATCTAACCAGCATAAGTTCATAGCTGTTTACTTCATCCCTCCTTTTGGAATTCCTGAACTCTCCCTCGCATAACAAAGTGACTAGACTGGCAATTGAGACTCACTCAGAGGACGATTTGGATTAAGGGAACACTGCATATATGGTGGCTGCGTCAAATTAATGTTCTTTGATTATGAAATGTTATCATTGATATTTTTGGTATTAGTATTACCAGTATTTTCATGTTAAGTCGGTGTGTAATTTATGGTTTATGGTAATGTTTGAATAGATTGTTGTGAAATATTCTACGGTGGAGTTTGTTTACTTCACACATAATTAACGAAATACAATCCAGTTTGATATGGTTCATACTTGTTCCTTAGGCTGAACATTCTGTGTAATAATGAGGATTTGCTTGTAATGTTCTCTATGCTGTCTACAAATATGCTGTACAAATTTCGCATACGTGTACATGTATCTCCAATGTCCGTAATTCTATGTGCTGTGAATGCGCTTTTACGTGATATCTATAGGCTAAAGTGATATCATACAATCATTTAGTCGTCTAATTTACATAGAAATCGTCAAGAACAGATTTTTACAGCTCACTAAACAATATTCACCAGATATTTAGTATTAGTAAAACTACACCAGATCATGAACGCCAAAACAAGGTTGCACTGAAGTTTTACATAGTCATCCTTGTACTTAACACTTATATTAACAAATTATTTTTGAAAGTACCACCACTTTTTATCGTTTCAAGTTCGTTTCGTAATATCTTTATGTCAAGCGGTGTCAAAATCAGAGGTCATATTTTTCTAACGTAGTTTTAGCCTTAATTCTGCCAGTATCGGAAACGACACGACAACTCGGTGACAGCGAGAAAATCGTTAATGGATTTTCCGTTTTGAACACCTGCTGCTAGGATCAATCATGTACCTGTCAAAAGTTTACCTAAAAGACTTTCAATCGGCTCTTTTGTCTAATTTGGAGACATAAGGTGAACGTAATTGCTCAATTCCTAAAGGAATAACACAAATTTTAACGTTTCAAAAGATTTATTTGATGATATATTTTTTTTTATTTCATGATTCCGAAAGGCAAATTAAGCGCGCCCAGGAGACATTTCAAATTCAAAATTATGCTTTACTTTACTTAATCAAGCTACTGGCATTTTGAATAATCATGAACGACCGGTGAAAACATTCTAAGTATTGAGGCTCTTTTTTCATGGTGGGTCAACGATCACGAAAACCAAAACTGCGTAGGTAAATTCATGTGTGATAATTTTTAATTTAGATAGTAAGTCAGCCAACTTCTTCTCGCACCACTTGCTATTCACATACATTAAGAAAACGGCGTCTCCTTTAATGCTATTAGCAGTCCGTACCTGAGCATCAGGAAATTTGAATTTTGGTGGCTAATTTGAAGGGCTCACTGTAACTTTAAAATTTCATTATTTCAAAAATAAACCCGGAAAGGCATCCTTCCAGAATACGAAGTTTCAGAAAAACTAAGTATCATAGCTGTATCTTTTACCGTTATTGCTCCACAAATATATTAGATCCCTCACCCACCCACCCACCCACCTGCTGCCACATCCCCTGAACACCAAAAATTCGATATCAGGATCTCCGGAATGGCTGAACCGATTTCTATGAAATTTGGCATGATTAGAGGCCTTAGAGGAAATTCTCTAAAGCCAAAGTTTCAGAGTTATAAAGGGCCAAAGTTGGGATTTTTTGTGTACTCCGGGTGGCTGGGCTTTATTAGCTACCAACTACCGTGTCAGTTGATATATAAAAAAATAAGAATGAAACATTATACTACAGGTAAGAGTTGAATAGATTATATTATTAGCCTACTTACAGTGGGTTTCACGGGTCCAGGATCTAGGCCAGCCTAGGCCTTCTCGCCACCCAAGTTAGGTAGAATAGGTTAGCATACTTGATTATCAAATATCTCCATATGTTCGGACATATATTAGCGTACTATCTTATAGGTATCATTTAATAGTATGATGCCTGTAGGCTAGGGACTCTTCATCATATTTGAAGTACTCACTGGTTTTCGATCAGTTCTCTTTTCCGTGGAAGAGGCTTTCCCTATTTTACATGTTTTTATTTAACTTGACATCTGCATATGTCTGTTTGTTTGGGTCAAAACTTGTAAATAAATTTTTGACCTGTTCCCTCATTACAATGAACTTGAGATTTTGCATAGTTTATCAATCCTGGTGACAATACAACCTTACATGAACAGTAGGGCAGCAGTTACCTGTAGTGAGCCTACAGTGACCCCTCCCAGTATCTCAGAATTTGTATGAAAATCTTCGGATTTTTCATATCTTCTTTGACTCGACAGGGTATCAAGTTCGATTTTTTTCAGTTACAATCAATCATGAATCGGTTACAATTTCTGTCAAAACTAAAATAAGTATAATAAAAAAAAATATTTTTTTTAAACATGCTTTTATTACAGTGCACTAGAAAGTGAAAAATAATTTTTTGAGTCACACTACGATTTCCTTACAATTTTTTTTCTTGTAGCATTTCCTTCCACGTTTGGCGCCCATGCTTTTATTATTGTAGACATGATTAATTGTAAGAAAATCCTGGTGTCTCAAAAAACTACTTTTTACCCTTAGTGCATTTAATAAAAGCATGATTAATTTTTTTTATGTACTCTATATTTCATACACAATGTGAAAACTCTCTTTTACTCATCTATGATTAATACATATTTGCTGAACAAGAGGAAAAATACTATGATATAATAATACTTCTCTAATCCGGCAATTTAGTAATAATCAAAGGACTCTACATTACCTCCATATGTAGTGGAAGTGAGGGAATAAAAGCTTGTTAGAAAAAAAAATATCGTTAGTGTTGTTGTATATTAGAGAGAGAGAGAGAGAGAGAGAGAGAGAGAGAGAGAGAGAGAGAGAGAGAGAGAGAGAGAGAGAGAGAGTAGCTTTAGTCTGAATGGCCGCCAGAGACCATTACCATATACGGTAATGTTAGCTACTGTTCTGGTACATGATCCCCTCCTCCACTAGGATCATCATTTGGACTTCCTGATCGAAATCCATGGATGGCCAAGTTTCACTTATACACGAAAATATGAAAAGAGTAAAACAGATTTGCAATTTCGTAAGGTTGCATTTTATGCTGCGTACACGTCATCGTGTTTTTTCCTTGACATCCTGAACCATCTCCTTACATTGATAAAGTGTTTTATCATTAAACTGGCTCTTGCTTGATTAAAAAAAGTATTTTAAAACCATAAGTCGTAAGAGAAATTTTAACAGATCATTGGGTAAAAAACTCATGCTAGACACTAATGGGCCTAAGATTACCAAGCCATGGAAACTTGATAGCTTCGGTTTTTACACATATAAGGAAAAGAAAGAAGGAAATTATACTCAATACCACAACATCAGAGATGGATGACCTCAGATCGAAGTGGAATTGAGAAAATGAACTTCGCTCTACGCTTTCAAGATCCAAAGATGGAAGGAATCATCTTTCCCAACAGTGAAACCTCCCGTAGCCTTGCAAAGCATGTCACTGATATTTTACAATAGGCTTAATAACGGGGTGTCTACAATAAAAAATACATTACATACAAATACTATTACACTTACCAAGAGCCACAATAAAGAACGTAAAATTTTATTGACAGACATGTAAAAGCACCAATTAGAATAGGTGAGACATAAAATCACCAATCATAACAGATGCAAGAGGTACTAGATTTCTCAACTCGAGAATACTAAACCGTTTGGCTACTCCAAAATGCAGGAAATTCATTGCTTTAAAAAAAAATACCATTAACGATTTTCGAGAAATATATCAAATTATACTTAGAACTTAACTGAACAAACCTTTTTTTCAAGTTAATGAAGAAGATAACTCGACACTTGTCGAAAACCGTGTGCCCTGTCGGTCTCGCATCCTCACTCTACTGCAAACCTCTCAAGGTTGATGATTTTTGTAGATAAAAAAACTTTTAAGAAAAGGGGCTTATTAATTACATTAGATTTCCAAAATATGGTAATTGGAAATATAGTAACGGAAAAATGAGAAACATTTGATTCTCATCTAGATAAAAAAAAAAAAAAAAAAAAAAAAAATGCTTAAAATATCGGACGAATTCACACACAGTAAGGAAACGGCGTCCCTTCTAATGTTGTGAGCAGTCCGTACCTGACCATCAGGAAATTTGAATTGTGTTGGATAATTTGAATAGCATACTGTAACTTTAAAATTTCATTCATTCAAAAAACATACCCGGAAAGGCACCCTCCAGAATACGAGCTTTCAGAGAAACTAAGTGTCACGGCTGTATCTTTTGCCGTTATCGCTCCACAGGTGTGTTAATTGCCTCACCCGCCCAACCACCCTGTCACATCTGAACGCCAAAAATCGATATCTGGATCTCCGGAACGACTGAACAGATTTCGATGAAATTTAGCACGATCAGAGACCTTAGCAGGAAACCTCTAAAGCCAGAGTGTCATCCCGTTCGGTTGAATATTTCCAGAATTATATAGGGCTAAAATCGGGGTTTTTGTGTACTCCTGGTGGCTGGCCTTTAATAACTGCCAACTACCGTGGTGGTTGATATCTGCGCAAAATGGCAATTCCATTTTTCTATATTCTGTTTTCAGTAAATTTATAAAATACTATCTGCCAGTTGCCTCTTGTATTCTATGACCCATGTGCTCATTAACTTTCCTCTCTATATTTACTTCCTGTAAGCAACTTCTCAAAACCCCGCAACTATTTGCCCAACTACTATTTAATAGCGTTACTCTCCTATTTTTCTGGATTCCTTATAAACTGCCCTATCCATCTTTTCTATACATAATCTCTTTGTTATGGAATTGCACCTCACTAAATCACTCATTTCCTAATCTTACAGTTTTTTTTCGGGATTGATTCTCTGCTATAACAATTAAACCATTTCCTCCTTATATGCTCTTCTCAGCTCTATCCTATCAAACCTGCTTACCTGCTACCTTGATCTTCACCTAACCAAGTAATGCTGTGATTTCTCTCTTATAACTTCTCTTCTGATTTTACCAGTAGCATCATCCCTTTATCTATGTCATACAATTGCACTTAAATAACCCTGAACGACCTCCCTTTCATATTTTTCAAATCTAGCCAAACACTTACACTTCAGATCTTATCCATTCCGGAAATACATACACTTACTATCATATAATCTTCCCTGATACGCTCAAGATGACTCCTATAAGTCTCAAATTAACATGGTTATACTCTTTCTTTGTACCCTAGATTCTTTCTGTCACTATAAGAGCTAACCGCTCCTCGCATCTGCATGCATCCATCCATCTCCAGAAGAGGGCGCTCTTTCTCCTTCCCTTTTATGCACATACACACACAAACACACGCTGCTGGGAACTCAGCAGCCGAATTACTGTCAAAGAAAACTTGTGAACACATCCTCAGTCATTTTCATCATAAATGATTACTGTAAAATTGTTAATACAAAATATCCTTATTTATCCAAAGAAAAGTAACTTTTATTTTATCAAGACAGCTGAATACTTTTGTCCTCCAGGTCTACATTAGAGATTTGATCTCTGAAATTCCATGTCTATTATTTACTAATTTGAGGACATATAGGCGATGACACCTTTAATGAATATCAAGGTAACAATGGTTTACACCAACTATTGCTCATTTTTCATGCTACATTTATTCATAAGGATACTGAAATTTATGTAGCCTTTGTTAAATGTTCGTGTTAATCGGGGAGCAAATATTGGTAGTGATCATCATCTCAGCGTTGCAAAAATAAGACTTAAGCTAAAAAGTCAGAAGGGAAAATCTGTTGTTGATAGGTATGATACTGATATGCTTAGAAGAGAGGAGAGGAAAAGGAGGAATTTATAATAGAATGCAGAAACAGGGTTTTGGTGTTGGAAACATTGGAGGAGGGAGGGAGAAGTGTAGATGAGATGTCGGGGGATGTGGATAAAGCTTTGCATGAGGCTGCTGGTTGTGCGATCAGAAGGAGACTCAGACTGAGGAAAAAGATGTGGATGTCTGAGGAAACATGGGGTATGATAAAAAAGAGAGGTGAGGCAAAACTGAGGAGTGAGATGCATTTTGTTAGTGACGAAGATTTTGAATTAGCAAGAGCTAAGTACTTGAGTTTGGATTCAAAAGTTAAAAGACTAACTAAGATAAAAGAAGATCTGTTAATGAAAAGGTTGTAGAAACTGAAAAATTAATTAATAAAAATGACGGTCAGAGCCAAAGGATAGCAGATAAACCAACTGGAGAGCTGATTGGTAGTGCTGGTAAACGTTGGGATATACCAGTCAGGGATATGGAAGGTAATTTATTGGCCAAAAATGTTGAAATCAGAAACAGATGGAAAGAGCACTTTGAGACAGCTCTTAGTAGGCCAGTCCCCCCAGAAGAGGATATACCGCCTGCTCAGGAAGATTTAAATATTGATGAAGGTGAGATCAGGCTAGAAGAAGTAGTTAAGATAATAAAACAGTTAAAGAATTATAAGGCACCGGGAGAGGATGGTTTATTCCCGGATATGTCTAAAGTGGAGGAGGATAGATTAGTATTTGTCGTGGAGATATTATTCAATGAGATATGGGTGACGGGGATAATACAATTAGGTTGGAAGAATGGTGTGATCATTAAAGTTCCAAAGAAAGGAGACTTGAGTAGGTGTGGTAATTGGAGGGAATCACTTTGTCACCTGTAGCCTTGAAAATTTCTGTAATGTTGAATAGGTTGAAGCCAGTGGTTGATATTATTCTGAGGGATGAACAGGCCGGTTTTAGAAAGGGGCGAGGCTGCAGTGATCAGATCTTCATAGTTGGGTATTTAATGCAGCAAGCAAATGAAATGAATACTCCGTTAAGTCTTTGTTTGGTTGATTTTAAAAGGGCCTTTGATAGTATTTCGAGAAGGACTGTGGGAAAAATCATGAGGCATTATGGAATACTGGAAAAGTTTGTGGCGGTTATCATGAACATGCATGAGGGCACATCTTGTAAAGTGATGGTTGATGGGTGTTTAAGTGATCCATTTGAAGTCAAGTCTGGTGTGATTGAGGGTGGCATTCTGTCTCCCTTGTTGTTTGTATCGGTCGTAGATTACGTTATGAGAAGAGTTAAAAGAGAAGCGGATGCCGGTTTACTCTGGGGAGAAAATGTGAAACTTCTTGACTTGGATTATGCTGATGATATGGTTTTGATCTGTGAGGGACCAGAAAAGACGCGGAGTGTGTTGGATTGTCTAATGAGTGAAGGTCGAAAGGTTGGTTTGGTTATTAATAGTGGAAAAACTGAAATCATGAATATCAATATTGAAAATGCACAGGATTGTCTAAGCAAAGGCAAGGTTCTAAAGCAAGTAGATAAGTTTAAATATTTAGGTACTTATTTAGATAAAGATGGTTCTCTGAGCACAGAATTTATGAAAAGATTAAAAAAGGGGGGTCATCAGGCAAAGGGAATGCTTAAAAATATTTGGAATAATATCAATTTTTCTGTGCATACAAAAATAAAAATTTATAAGGTAACGGTTAGGAGTATTTTGATGGGCATGAGTCACGGTACAGTACAGTGACTTCAGATAATAAATTCTTAGCATTTGAAAATAATGTGCTCAGAAGAATATTAGGAATTAACTGGAGAGATAGGATATCAAATAACAGAATTAGAGAAGTAACGGGGGTGCAGCCGGTTGATAAGTATGTTAGGTTCTCGCCCTGGAAGTGGCTAGGTCATGTACGAGTATATAGAAGGAGGGAATAGTACGAGATACACCAGGGTGGGTTGCCCTTGGCAGAAGAGGTGGAGGTAGGCCAAAGGAGACGTGGTTAAGGACAATGAGGCGGGAAGCAGGAGACGAGTGTTGGGAGATCTTGAGGAGTTAGCCCAGGGCAGAATGTGGTGGCGTGAGTTCATCGAAGCCCTATGCATCCCCGTGGGTGCCACAGGAAATGACTGATTGATTGATTGACTGATCTCTTTAAACGTTAGTCACATAACGTTAACTACTAACAACATCAAATGTCTCCTAATCTTCAAAATCGGTGACAAACTCGTATATTCTCGCTGGAATTCTGACATGTAGCTTATACATTCCTCAAGATTTTCAATCTTCATAAAGTTCACGTACGGTCAAACTAATTAACCAATCGATAAAATTCCTTGTCCCTCTTCCAGTAATACAAGTGGGGAACGCTGTAATGAACATTTGTCGAACCATCACTGAAAGTAAAGACATGCTTTTTCCTTGCAGGTTGAAACAATAAGGATACAGTGGCCTTGAAGAATACGAATTCTTTTTTCCAAGACAGTTTTGCATCTCGTTCTTCCATAAATTTCTTCTCAGTTAAAGTTTAAAAGAACAATCATGGAACCAACTGCGTTTTCAATGAGTACTTAACGTTGAAATTTCAATTATTTTTTTTATCTTCCCTCCATGACCGTTACGTTCGTATTCTAAGATAAAAGAACTCTTCTATGATGAAACGCGAAATTTTTCGTGACTCATCTCAAGATGGAAAGGCACCCTCATATTTTCTCTCACTTTCTATTCTGACTCACTTAGTAAATTTCACAGAGGGCTTAATTTACTCTTGGTATAATTTACGAAATTTGTAATATCTCGATAAGATGCTTATGAACCATATTTAAAAAAAAAAAAATAAAGTTTCAGTTTAGATTACTTTTCGAACTATATTTGAGTATCTTATTCACTTATTTTTTTTTTTTCTGTCATGTCTTCATATTCCATTACATCATAAAAAATTAGTCTGTCGAGCAAATTTGACCAATATTTTATTATTATAAGTTTTTCCGCACCATTATGCCATAGCTGTTGATTCCAAGTTCAAAAAATAATGCTTCACCAAAGAGTTCCTCTAAAACATGAGGCTCTGTGCGTTGAAGCCAAACTATCACTCACTGCCGACTTGAGACAGTCCCCACATACAGCCGGAGGCAATAGACTCTGGGTTCATTGTTAGATTTTTAGTTACGTTTCTCTCAGTCCACCCAGCGTCACTGGGTAATCCCCTAACGCAATGCAGTGCTGGTATTGTTAAAGAGTGTTTGCAGCGTCCCAGAGGCCCGCAGCTGTACTCACTTTTTAGCCTTTACCTTCATTCAAGCTCCCTTGCCTTCCTTGTTGGATGTGTCGGTATAGTTCTCGGCTAGCACCCTGCTGGGCCAGCGTTCGAGTCTCCGGACGGCCAATGAAGAATTAGAGGAATTTATTTCTGGTGATAGAAATTCATTTCTCGGTATAATGTGGTTCAGATTCCACAATAAGCTGTAGGTCCCGTTGCTAGTTAACCAATTGGTTCTTAGCCACGTAAAAGAAGTCTAATCCTTCGGGCCATCCCTCTCTAGGAGAGCTGTTAATCAGCTCA
>JANJGK010006142.1:22500-39651 GCA_039081455.1 Macrobrachium rosenbergii
GAATGATTTCTATCCACTAGTTTTACTTTTCTTCTCTCTGAAACTCTGGAGTTGTTTTTTCACGTTTCAGATGTTCTATACGATAACACTTTTAAAGAGAAAGGCCACAACGATGAAGGCTGTCTCATCATCACTCTGACAGTCTGAACAATATTATAAGAGAAATAAATCTGAAAGACCGGGCTGTTAAAGGCTTTTTGATTCATACCCTTGTATTATTTTTGTTTTTTTAATTGAAGCAACATCACAAAAAAACAAAAAACGTTTGGCCATGAAATAAATCTCAAGAAATTTTTGTAAGAGAAAGATCCTCATATACGAAGCAACATTCTAGCAGTAGTTTTGCTATAAGGTTTGCCCGATTCACATTAGAAATGTTACCCAAATTCATGTTTTCAGATTTTATAACAAAATTTACAAATACAGTTGTGCAATGAATGATAATTCGGGACATTAACTTTCACTAGATTTAAGATAAAGCATAGCTGATATGGAGGTACTTTTTTTACATGTCATAACTACCATTGCAGTTACAATTGAATTGAACTTGCAGTGATTCGTGCTGTACGGAGTAATACTATATCTATATGATGATATAATAGAGTAATCCCTGGGAGAGCTTTGTGAGGCGAATACCGTTAAGCAATAATTCCTTAGACAAGTCCCCCGATAAAAAACTGACGTTCCATTTCCGGATACCTAAATTGTCATCCTTCAGTGCTTTCCGTTGGTTAAATACAGTCTCGTTACTTATCTCGCGAAGCAGATACTACGGAATCATGTGCATTAATGATTAAAGATGGTTTTAATAAAAAAATATTAGTACGAGTATGCACTTTATATTTAGAGAACAAAAATGATACAGTAATATGCTTTTAGCTAACATTTAGCTTATTTATTGAATTGCTTATCGTTTTAATTGTTAAAATTGCCTTCAGAGCAAATATATGTAATGAGTAGCGTTTCACTTATCAGTGGGAGAAACTTTCTCTTTCCATAAAATTATGCTGGTCGTCTCAAAAAACTTTATCAGATAGTCAAATGTGTGATATTCTTATCTGAAAGCTTAGTATACATCACTGTAAATATGTTTCTTCATAAAAGTCAATCGTCTTGTGTAATTTTCGCAGAAAATCTTACATATACATCATACCACAAGTCAGCGTGTATGTCAAAAACATGGTGTCAGTTTTATGTAAGGAGTTGTGGTTTCGTACGAGAAATTAAGTGGTACAGAATGAGTGCACTGAAAGACACAGATCATTATAGGAATTCTATCGATATTCAGACGCTCTGTAATATACAATAAAAAGATTGCCTTTGAAAGTCAGTGCCTTGTAGAATAAGGTACAGACGTGCGAGATCGGAAGACGTTACATAACTGATATCTAACTTCAATAAGTGATTTCTGTTTCTCAACCCTGTGGCAGCAACGCTTGCAGTTGGATCAATGAACGTCATTCAGAGAAACCTTAAGAGGCATTGACAATTACTGTCTTCCTAGAGGAGATGCTTCTGATTCTGTCTTCTCAAACGATTCTCTCTGGGACAAATATCATTGTCGCCCTCTCATATTTGTCAAAAACTAACTAGCATATTTGAAAACCAATTGAGCAACATTTGCCTTAATATTACAGAAATAACAAGTTCTTTTACGAAGATGAACATAAAATCAAACTTAGAACAATATCTTGAAGTATAAAAAGAATTATTTTATGGTCACATGCACATCAAGATTGAAATAACTTACTGACAGACAAGAGCCGAGATAAAGGTAAGGATATTTCATTTTGCTTTTGACGTATACTGCGGACACAAAACTGACAAAGGGTGAACAATCTCAACAGCATTAGACAACGCTAACATTTACTAAATACGAATTTTACAACTGTATTACCTAATGATTCATCCTGTGGAACTAAAAGTTCTAGGGACAGCTACTTACTATGCATAGAATACTCAAAGACCATAAAGAACATCAGTAAATGAAGTCTTGATGGACATTAGCTCAGTATTTTTTCTGGCGAAATGTCTCTTTAATCATATACTTTCTTTTATCGCGGTTATTGAATTGTTCCTTTCACATCAAATGGTAACGTCGATCTTTCTGTTACATCGGAATTTAACAAATAAATTTAGATCTACAAAATTATAAAGGTGCTAGTGTGTTTGAGTATGGGTGTGAGCTTGTACTTGCGCTGGATAATCAGACACACACACACACACACACACACACACACACACACACATATATATATATATATATATATATATATATATATATATATATATATATATATATATATATATATATATATATATATATATATACTTTCATGATGTTGCCTTGTAATATGTATATCCTCCTATAATTTTTACATATTTACTTTTTTCATGTGTTATGTGTAATGATAATGATTATTGAAGTATCATATTTAGTTTGACATCAGATCTCAACAGAACTAATGATTGAATAACTTGATAGCGTAATTTAGAATTGTTAATACAATTTTAATAGTAACATAATTTAGAACGAATATCTTTCTTGGTAAAAGCGTAGTATGTGAACACGTGTGTGTGTCCACCAGGACTTGTTTCATTTCTCTTGTCATCAGTTGAGAAAAGAGGGAGCGCTTTGTTTTGGGTTAGTGATGACAAGTTTTGAAAACAAACGCCGATTCGTACCATACGGGCTCAAGACGAGTGATTTCATGTTGTTACATGCGTTGTTTGACTCACGTTCGCCACTTTGAGAGAAAGAATACGTGTCTTGATCAATTACGCCATGTTTTGTAAGACTGCATTCAAAACGTTTTGCTGGGATGACTTAACTTTCTTCTTGAAGCTTCTCCATTGTATCTCGCACCCAAAACGCTTTAATGACTTCACCTCCCTGCTTCTAGAACTTTTGTATCTCGCACCCAAAATGCTTTAGTGACATCATGTAATTGTTTCACGTATTACTGGAATCCTAAAATCTATTTCATTCTGATATCTGAGACCAGTTGAATTGGTACCCTCCCTTTCTCTCTCGTTCTTAGAAAGAGATTCTTTTAAAGTAGTATTTTGTGGTCACATATTAACATTAACTTTTGAGATCTGAATTTAGCAAAGTTATTTAGTTTGTAACGGCGCCTGGTAAAAAAGTGTGTATTGTGGTAACGCAGCTGCAGCAAGTGATTTACAGAGGTTTTCACAAGTTGTGTAAGGTAACGTGAATTTTACTTATTAATACCATGGTATGATAAGTTAGGAAATTTTGAACAAGTGAAATCATTATTGATAAATCTTGTGTATTTTTGTGTGTTTTTCTATTTACAATCTCTTTATATTTTCACATTCTTTGTGTTGGTGATGTAACATTTATTTACATAGCATTTTAAATATTTCTTGGTATAATTTAACATTACATACGTAATTTAACATTGCATACTTGATTTCATTTATTAAGGTTTTCTTTTTAAATCTTGAGTAATTCTTGATAGTTTAAATTTTGCTTGATTAATTTAAATTCCTGATAAAGTTTTTGTGAATTAGTTTTGTTTCATAATTTAATTCAAGAATTAATTGAGTGTTGTATTATTTTCAAGTAATAGTAAATTTTTCAGATTGTGAATTCTAATTAATTGTGAATTCTAATTATGAACTTTGAATTTGAAAATAATTTTTTGTATTTAACAATTTTTAGAAAAACAGTGTTTCATTTATTGATCACCAGTGAATAGGATTGATCGTGTGTGCATAAGGCAAAGTGATAAACATGTTTTGTTCTTTTAGTTTTGCTAAAGTGAATTAAGACCAGGGAAACAGTTAGAGTTTTTTGATGGAGTGATGCCCTTTTACTCTAGAAGATTTCTAGTTTAAATTTTGATACCTCACACATATTCTGATGAACTTAGTTTGATTTTTCAAGTGATTGATAAATAAGTTTTTCCTAAGGGGTCACTGTTACCTTTAAAGTACTCAGTCGTAATAAATAATGTTATGAGAGTTCAGGTATCTGGCTGAAGTGAGGTATATTTTTGAATCTTGAGATTAGTTGTGTAATAACCAGGTACTTGATACGCATCGTGACATTATATTGTTTGGTGCCCAGAGACCTGTGGAACAAAACAAAATATCACTCTGGTTTATGGTTTATACTGGTGGTGTTAGGGATATATTTTGATAGGAGAGTGACCACATAGTTATTTTTTGCTTTGTATTGTGAATTTTTTAGTTGAGTTACTTAGAGAAAATGACTCTGTTCAACGTTCAGAGGTTTTTAGCAGCTCCTTCCATCCAAGAGTTATCTGAATCCAACCTGACTAAGGCACAGTGGATTGTTTTAGCAGTGGCATGTGGGGGTAATGTGTCTACTGGTATGATAAAGGCACAAATCAAATATATTGCAATCCAAGCATTGATGGACTCTGGTAAGGTAGATGAAGAGTTGGGAGAGGCGCAAGAATTGTTGAATGCAGCTGAGGCAGAATTTACAGATAAACATGAACAAAAGAAAGAGAAAGGTGATGCAGAAGCAGAACTGAGATGTATAGAAGCAGAAGAAAATTTGATTAAGCTGAGGATACAGGCTGAAAGAGAGAAAATGCAAGCAGAAAGAGAAAGAGAAGATAGAGAGAAAAGAGAAAGAAAGGAAAGAGAAGAAGAAAAAACAGCAGAAGAAGAAAGAGAAAGAGCAAAAGAGGAGAGAGAAAGAGCAAAAGAGGAGAGAGAAAGAGCAAAAGAGGAGAGAGAAAGAGCAAGACATGAAAGGGAGATGGAGTTAATAAAAGCTCGATCCACATTACCTGTAACACCCGTCTAACCCTACTCAAGGTAATTCAGACCCTGTATTTGATGTAGTAAGAGTGCAGAAATTAATTCCAAAATTTACAGAAGAAGCCCCAGATGAGTTTTTTGATCACTTTGAAAAAGTAGCTTCAGGTATGGGATGGCCAGAGGATAAATGGTCTGTCTTGTTACAGAGTGTTCTCATTGGTAAAGGAAGAAGTGCCTATTTAGCCTTATCAGCTGATCAGTGTAAAGAGTACAAGGTACTCAAACATAATGTGCTACAAGTTTACCAGATGACCCCTGAATATTATAATGAAAGATTCAGATCTTTGAGAAAGGATGACAAGATAACTTTCTTGGATTATGCTTACAAAGTAAGAAGATGTTTTAAACGATGGTTGGAGGCTGCTAAAGTTAAATCTATGGACGAACTTGAGGAGTTAGTAGTCCTAGAACAATATCTTAGAGGAATTCCTGAACACATAAGAGCCTATTTAAGAGAGAGAGAGGTTAAAAAACTTGACAAAGCTGCTACATTGAGCGAAGATTTTAATATAATTTCTAGCAAAAGAAATTATAATGTCAAGTACCAGAACCAACAACGCACAGGTTTCAGATCTCATCCAAATTTCAGGAACATTACAACTGGAAATCCTTCTAGTGGCTATGCCAATACAAAGTCAGGTAACACCCCTCAGCAATTAAATGTTAAATCCTCATCATCCAGTCAGTTTTCAAGACAGATACAGAAGACTAATGTTGTCTGCTACAAGTGTGGAAGAGTAGGACACTACAGTCGAGATTGTTATCAGACACAACAGCAGACCAAACCAGTTGGTCAAGTGGTTAAAGGTAACCAGGTGAAGCAAACTACGAAGAGCAGTGTGGGAACGACTGAGACTAAACAAGCAGAGTGTTTAGCAACCAGTGGAAATGTAACTTCAAGCAGTGAGTGGCTGAGCAGCTTGGAGGCTTTTAAGCCATATATCTATGAAGGTACGCTGACAACTCAAGGAGGAAGTGTGCAGGTACCAGTCAAAGTATTACGTGATACGGGGAGTAACCATAGTGTGGTAGTTCGTGGTGCTCACCCACAGTTGGAGAAGAATCTCACCGGAGATTCAGTTATTTTGAAGGGTATAGGAGGAGAAGAGGTAACTCCTATATGCCGCTTGCATTTGTCCTGTGAATTGGTGACAGGAAATGTTGATTTTGCTGTAAAGGACTCACTAGCTGTTGAAGGTGTACATGTTTTACTGGGTAATGAAGTTGGTAGTGTACCATTTGTTCCTTGTCCTATAGTGACAGACAAACCGTTAAGGGTTAGTCCTACGGTAGATTTAGAAAAGAAAAACCCCCACCTGTTTCCAAGTTGTGTAACTACCAGGAGTATGAAGAGAACTATGTCTGCAAGTGAAAATACTGAGGATTTACCTGCACCAGAAGAGTCAAGTGAAGGATCTTCAAGATTAGAAGAACTGTTCCAGGAAAGTGAAGTTTCCCCTAGTGTTAGTAGTGAAGAGATTTCCCAAGAAGAAGAGGATCCTGTTGTTATTGAAGAGACTCCGAGTAGTCAAAGAGTTCCTGAAGATAGTAGTGAAACTGTAGAAGCAGAGTTAGCAGATGTGGAGAGTTCAGCCCTTGAAGTTGGTCAAGTGACAAGAGAGAAGCTAATGAAACTGCAGAAGAGGGATACAACGTTGGCTGATTTGTTCTTCAGAGTTGTTGATCAAGAAGAGATGCAACAAACCTCTACCTGTTATTATCTAAAGGAAGGATTGCTAATGAGGAAGCATCGACCTGCAGATATACCAGGAAATGCTGAATGGGGTGAATATCATCAAATTTTGATTCCATATCCATTGAGGAAACAAGTTGTAGCAGTAGCGCACGAGTCTGGACATATGGGAATCAGGAAGACTGTTGAGAAGGTTATGAAGTATTTTTTCTGGCCTGGACTTCACAAGGGCGTTAGCAAATTTTGCAGTGTGTGTCACACATGCCAGATAGCTGGAAAACCGAATGAAACCATTCAGAAAGCACCCCTACATCCCATAGAAGTTAGAGGAGAACCCTTTAGCAAGGTAATTATAGATGTGGTTGGGCCACTTCCGAAAACAAAGAAAGGAAATGAATATCTATTAACATTAATGTGTCCAGTGACTAGGTATCCTGAGGCGATTCCTGTAAGAAGTATAAGTGCAAAGGTAATTGCTGAGAAGTTGGTGGAGTTTTTCTCCAAGTTTGGAATACCAGAAATTGTGCAAAGTGATAGAGGAACGAACTTTACTTCAAAATTATTCCAGGATGTGATGAACTTGTTAGGAGTAAAACAACAGTTATCAACTGCTTATCATCCAGAGACTCAAGGAGCCTTGGAAAGGTTCCACCAGACATTGAAAAGTATGTTAACTAAGTATTGTAATGAATCAGGAAGAGAATGGGATGCTGGTTTACCTTTAATGTTATTTGAAGTTAGGAATGCTTATCAAGAAAGCATGGGATGTTCACCAAATGAAATGATTTTTGGTCGAGACATTAGAGGTCCATTGAAGATTCTTGCAGAGAATTGGGAAGAAAATCAAGAGGAAATCCAAGGAGAATATGTGAAGAACTTGAGGAAAAGATTAAGAGAAATTAGAAAATTCTCTTTAGAAAATTTGAAAATAAGTCAAGAGAAAATGAAAAGGAAATATGATGCTAAAACTAAGCTAAGAAATTTTAGTATTGGACAGCAAGTTCTAGTGTTCTTACCAGTGAAAAGATTTCCCCTTACCAATAAGTTTCAAGGTCCTTATAGGATAATAGAGAAGTTAAGTGATCGAACTTATGTGATTGAAACACCAGGAAGAAGAAAACGACAGAGGAAGATACATGTGAATCTTTTGAAACCTTTCTTCTCAGAGACTAAAACTGAAACAGTGTCAATAACACAAACAACTTCATCTACAGAGGACGATGACGGCTACGAATTAGGAGCTGAAAACAAGATGAACAATTCTTCAATATTAGAAAATTTGGAAGATAAACTAAAACATCTGAGTGTTGAGCAAAGTAGTGAATTAAGTGAAGTTATTCAAAGTTTCCCTGAAATTTTTGCAGATGTACCTAGGTGTACCAATCTGACAAAGCATGAGATAAAGATCAGAGAAGATGGAAAACCTTTTAAAATGAGAGCTTATCGCTTATCGCCTTTTCATCGAGATGTTTTGAAGAAAGAAGTTGAATATTTGTTGCAGCATGGATTAGCAGAACCCAGTTCAAGTCATTATAGTTCTCCTTGTGTGTTAGTGAAGAAACCAGATGGCTCATTTAGGATGTGTACTGATTATAGGAAACTGAATTCCATCAGTGTGGCTGACAATTATCCCTTGCCTCTTATTGATCAATTACTTGATAATATTGGGCAAGCCAAATTTGTTTCCAAGATAGACTTGTTGAAAGGATATTATCAAATTCCGTTAGATGAGAATGCTAAGTTGCTGTCAGCTTTCATTACTCCTTTTGGACTGTATCAATACACTGTTTTGCCGTTTGGTCTGATGAATGCACCTGCAACATTCCAGCGAGTGATGGATCAACTACTAGGATCAATAGAAGGAGTAGGTGTATACCTTGATGACATTGTGATTTATTCTAATACATGGGAAGAACATCTGAAGATATCAAGGAAAGTGTTCAAGAAACTTCGGGAAGCAGGACTAACAATCAACTTACAAAAAAGTGAGTTTGGAAAGGCAACTGTACAGTACCTAGGATTTGAAGTTGGAAAAGGCCTTCTCGCTCCTATTGACGCTAATGTAGAAGGTATCCGTAAGGCTACCCCTCCTACTACAAGGAAACAGCTACAAAGATTTTTGGGCATGGCTGGATTTTATCGCCGATTCTGTCCAAATTTCTCAGCCGTAGTAGCTCCCTTAACTGACTTAACCAGTCCTAAAAGAAAGTTTGATTGGACTCCAGAATGTCAAGAATCATTTGAGAAGGTTAAAGCCATATTAACTTCAAGACCAGTGCTTCAAGCTCCAGACTTCAATAAAAAGTTCGTGATACAAGTTGATGCATCCGACTGTGGAATTGGAGCTGTTCTACTTCAAAAAGATGACAACAGAATCTTACATCCAGTATGTTTTATGTCTTCAAAGTTGAAAAAGCACCAGAAAACATACTCAACAATTGAAAAAGAAACATTAGCATTAATCACAGCATTGAAAAAGTTTGAAGTGTATGTGAACCGACCTAGGAATGAAGAAATTTTAGTATTGTCGGATCACAACCCAATCTCATTCATCAATAAGATGAAAAATAATAATATGAGACTGACCAGGTGGTCTTTATGCCTGCAACCATATAATGTAAGTGTTAAACACATTTCAGGAAAAGATAATGTCATAGCAGATTATTTATCCCGTTGTGAATCGTTGGATTCAAACCCGGGATAAGTAATCTTCTCGGGGGAGGAATTTCATGATGTTGCCTTGTAATACGTATATCCTCCTATAATATTGACATATTTACTTTTTTCATGTGTTATGTTTAATGATAATGGTTGTTGAAGTGTCATATTTAGTTTGACATCAGATCTCAAAAGTACTAATGATTACTTGATAGCATAATTTAGAATTGTTGTTATAATTTTAAAAGTAACGTAATTTAGAAAGAATATCTTTCTTGGTAAAAGCGTAGTATGTGAACACGTGTGTGTGTCCACCAAGGCTTGTTTCATTTCAGTTGTCATCAGTCGAGATAAGAGGGAACGCTTTGTTTTAGGTTAGCGATGACCGATTTGCAAAACAAACGCCAATTCGTCCCATACGGGCTCAAGAAGAGTGATTTCATGTTGTTGCATGCGTTGTTTGAGTCACGTTCGCCACTTTGCGAGAAAGAATACGTGTCCTGATCAATTACGTCATGTTTTGTAAGATGCGTTCAAAACGTTTTGCTGGGATGACGTAACTTTCCTTCTAGAAGCTTCTCCATTGTATCTCGCACCCAAAACGCTTTAATGACGTCACCTCCCTGCTTCTAGAACTTTTGTATCTCGTACCCAAAATGCTTTAATGACATCATGTAATTGTTTCACGTATTACTGGAATCCTAAAATTTGTTTCATTCTGATTTCTGAGACCAGTCGATTTGGTTCCATATATCTCTCTCTCTCTCTCTCATTCCTAATTAGGAAGAGATTACTTTTAACGTAAATTTTTGTGGTCACTTTTAACATTAACTTTTGAGATCTGAATTTAGCAAAGTTATTTAGTTCGTAACGGCGCCTGGTAAAAAAGTGTGTATTGTGTAACGCAGCTGCAGCAAGTGATTTACAGAGGTTTTCACAAGTTGTGTAAGGTAACGTGAAATTTTACTTATTGATACCATGGTATGATAAGTTAGGAGGTTATGGTGTGATAAGTTAGGAAATTTTGAACAAGTGAAATCATTATTGATAAATCTTACGTGTATTTTTGTGTGTTTTTCTATTTACAATTTCTTTATATTTTCACATTTTTTATGTTTGTGATGTAACATTTATTTACATAGCATTGTAAATATTTCTTGGTAATTTAACATTGCATACTTGATTTAACATTGCATACTTAATTTAACATTGCATACTTGATTTCATTTATTGAGATTTTCTTTTTAAATCTTGAGTAATTCTTGATAGTTTAAATTTTACTTGATTAATTTAAATTCCTGATAAAGTTTTTGTGAATTAGTTTTGTTTCATAATTTAATTCAAGAATTCATTGAGTTTTGTGTTATTTTCAACTAATAGTAAATTTTTCAGATTGTGAATTCTAATTAATTGTGAATTCTAGTTATAAACTTTGAATCTGAAAATAAATTTTTGTATTTAACATTTTTAGAAAAACAGTGTTTCATTTATTGATCACCAGTGAATAGGATTGATTGTGTGTGCATAAGGCAAAGTGATAAACATGTTTTGTTCTTTTGGTTTTGCTAAAGTGAATTAAGGCCAGGGAAACAGTTAGAGTTTTTTGATGGAGTGATGCCCTTTTATTCTAGAAGATTTCTAGTTTAATTTTTGATACCTCACACATATTCTGACGAACTTAGTTTGATTTTTCAAGTGATTGATAAATAAGTTTTTTCTTAAGGGATCACTGTTACCTTTAGAGTACTCAGTCGTAACAATTAATGTTATGAGAGTTCAGGTATCTGGCTGAAGTGAGGTATATTTTTGAATCTTGAGATTAGTTGTGTAATAACCAGGTACTTGATACGCATCGTGACATAATATTGTTTGGTGCCCAGACCCGGGAACAAAACAAAATATCACTCTGGTTTATGGTTTATACTGGTGGTGTTAGGGATATATTTTGATAGGAGAGTGACCACATAGTTATTTTTTGCTTTGTATTGTGAATTATTTAGTTGAGTAACTTAGAGAAAATGGCTCTGTTCAATGTTCAGAGGTTTTTAGCAGCTCCTTCCATCCAAGAGTTATCTGAATCCAACCTGACTAAGGCACAGTGGATTGCTTTAGCAGTAGCATGTGGGGGTAATGTGTCTAGTGGTATGATTAAGGCACAAATCAAATATATTGCAATCCAAGCATTGATGGACTCTGGTAAAGTAGATGAAGAGTTAGGAGAGGCACAGGAATTGTTGAATGCAGCTGAGGCAGAATTTACAGATAAACATGAGCAAAAGAAAGAGAAAAGTGATGCAGAAGCAGAACTTAGACGTATAGAAGCAGAAGAAAATTTGATTAAGCTGAGGATACAGGCTGACAGAGAGAAAATGCAAGCAGAAAGAGAAAGAGAAGATAGAGAGAAAAGAGAAAGAAAGGAAAGAGAAGAAGAAAAAGCAGCAGAAGAAGAAAGAGAAAGAGCAAAAGAAGAAAGAGAAAGAGCAAAAGAGGAGAGAGAAAGAGCAAGACATGAAAGGGAGATGGAGTTAATAAAAGCTCGATCCACATTACCTGTAATACCGTCTAACCCTACTCAAGGTAATTCAGACCCTGTATTTGATGTAGTAAGAGTGCAGAAATTAATTCCAAAATTTACAGAAGAAGCCCCAGATGAGTTTTTTGATCACTTTGAAAAAGTAGCTTCAGGTATGGGATGGCCAGAGGATAAATGGTCTGTCTTGTTACAGAGTGTTCTCATTGGTAAAGGAAGAAGTGCCTATTTAGCCTTATCAGCTGATCAGTGTAAAGAGTACAAGGTACTCAAACATAATGTGCTACAAGTTTACCAGATGACCCCTGAATATTATAATGAAAGATTCAGATCTTTGAGAAAGGATGACAAGATAACTTTCTTGGATTATGCTTACAAAGTAAGAAGATGTTTTAAACGATGGTTGGAGGCTGCTAAAGTTAAATCTATGGACGAACTTGAGGAGTTAGTAGTCCTAGAACAATATCTTAGAGGAATTCCTGAACACATAAGAGCCTATTTAAGAGAGAGAGAGGTTAAAAAACTTGACAAAGCTGCTACATTGAGCGAAGATTTTAATATAATTTCTAGCAAAAGAAATTATAATGTCAAGTACCAGAACCAACAACGCACAGGTTTCAGATCTCATCCAAATTTCAGGAACATTACAACTGGAAATCCTTCTAGTGGCTATGCCAATACAAAGTCAGGTAACACCCCTCAGCAATTAAATGTTAAATCCTCATCATCCAGTCAGTTTTCAAGACAGATACAGAAGACTAATGTTGTCTGCTACAAGTGTGGAAGAGTAGGACACTACAGTCGAGATTGTTATCAGACACAACAGCAGACCAAACCAGTTGGTCAAGTGGTTAAAGGTAACCAGGTGAAGCAAACTACGAAGAGCAGTGTGGGAACGACTGAGACTAAACAAGCAGAGTGTTTAGCAACCAGTGGAAATGTAACTTCAAGCAGTGAGTGGCTGAG
Source organism: Macrobrachium rosenbergii (assembly GCA_039081455.1). NCBI lineage: Eukaryota > Metazoa > Arthropoda > Malacostraca > Decapoda > Palaemonidae > Macrobrachium > Macrobrachium rosenbergii. The sequence goes on from JANJGK010006142.1 coordinate 35,169, forward strand.
CAGCTTGGAGGCTTTTAAGCCATATATCTATGAAGGTACGCTGACAACTCAAGGAGGAAGTGTGCAGGTACCAGTCAAAGTATTACGTGATACGGGGAGTAACCATAGTGTGGTAGTTCGTGGTGCTCACCCACAGTTGGAGAAGAATCTCACCGGAGATTCAGTTATTTTGAAGGGTATAGGAGGAGAAGAGGTAACTCCTATATGCCGCTTGCATTTGTCCTGTGAATTGGTGACAGGAAATGTTGATTTTGCTGTAAAGGACTCACTAGCTGTTGAAGGTGTACATGTTTTACTGGGTAATGAAGTTGGTAGTGTACCATTTGTTCCTTGTCCTATAGTGACAGACAAACCGTTAAGGGTTAGTCCTACGGTAGATTTAGAAAAGAAAAACCCCCACCTGTTTCCAAGTTGTGTAACTACCAGGAGTATGAAGAGAACTATGTCTGCAAGTGAAAATACTGAGGATTTACCTGCACCAGAAGAATCAAGTGAAGGATCTTCAAGATTAGAAGAACTGTTCCAGGAAAGTGAAGTTTCCCCTAGTGTTAGTAGTGAAGAGATTTCCCAAGAAGAAGAGGATCCTGTTGTTATTGAAGAGACTCCGAGTAGTCAAAGAGTTCCTGAAGATAGTAGTGAAACTGTAGAAGCAGAGTTAGCAGATGTGGAGAGTTCAGCCCTTGAAGTTGGTCAAGTGACAAGAGAGAAGCTAATGAAACTGCAGAAGAGGGATACAACGTTGGCTGATTTGTTCTTCAGAGTTGTTGATCAAGAAGAGATGCAACAAACCTCTACCTGTTATTATCTAAAGGAAGGATTGCTAATGAGGAAGCATCGACCTGCAGATATACCAGGAAATGCTGAATGGGGTGAATATCATCAAATTTTGATTCCATATCCATTGAGGAAACAAGTTGTAGCAGTAGCGCACGAGTCTGGACATATGGGAATCAGGAAGACTGTTGAGAAGGTTATGAAGTATTTTTTCTGGCCTGGACTTCACAAGGACGTTAGCAAATTTTGCAGTGTGTGTCACACATGCCAGATAGCTGGAAAACCGAATGAAACCATTCAGAAAGCACCCCTACATCCCATAGAAGTTAGAGGAGAACCCTTTAGCAAGGTAATTATAGATGTGGTTGGGCCACTTCCGAAAACAAAGAAAGGAAATGAATATCTATTAACATTAATGTGTCCAGTGACTAGGTATCTTGAGGCGATTCCTGTAAGAAGTATAAGTGCAAAGGTAATTGCTGAGAAGTTGGTGGAGTTTTTCTCCAAGTTTGGAATACCAGAAATTGTGCAAAGTGATAGAGGAACGAACTTTACTTCAAAATTATTCCAGGATGTGATGAACTTGTTAGGAGTAAAACAACAGTTATCAACTGCTTATCATCCAGAGACTCAAGGAGCCTTGGAAAGGTTCCACCAGACATTGAAAAGTATGTTAACTAAGTATTGTAATGAATCAGGAAGAGAATGGGATGCTGGTTTACCTTTAATGTTATTTGAAGTTAGGAATGCTTATCAAGAAAGCATGGGATGTTCACCAAATGAAATGATTTTTGGTCGAGACATTAGAGGTCCATTGAAGATTCTTGCAGAGAATTGGGAAGAAAATCAAGAGGAAATCCAAGGAGAATATGTGAAGAACTTGAGGAAAAGATTAAGAGAAATTAGAAAATTCTCTTTAGAAAATTTGAAAATAAGTCAAGAGAAAATGAAAAGGAAATATGATGCTAAAACTAAGCTAAGAAATTTTAGTATTGGACAGCAAGTTCTAGTGTTCTTACCAGTGAAAAGATTTCCCCTTACCAATAAGTTTCAAGGTCCTTATAGGATAATAGAGAAGTTAAGTGATCGAACTTATGTGATTGAAACACCAGGAAGAAGAAAACGACAGAGGAAGATACATGTGAATCTTTTGAAACCTTTCTTCTCAGAGACTAAAACTGAAACAGTGTCAATAACACAAACAACTTCATCTACAGAGGACGATGACGGCTACGAATTAGGAGCTGAAAACAAGATGAACAATTCTTCAATATTAGAAAATTTGGAAGATAAACTAAAACATCTGAGTGTTGAGCAAAGTAGTGAATTAAGTGAAGTTATTCAAAGTTTCCCTGAAATTTTTGCAGATGTACCTAGGTGTACCAATCTGACAAAGCATGAGATAAAGATCAGAGAAGATGGAAAACCTTTTAAAATGAGAGCTTATCGCTTATCGCCTTTTCATCGAGATGTTTTGAAGAAAGAAGTTGAATATTTGTTGCAGCATGGATTAGCAGAACCCAGTTCAAGTCATTATAGTTCTCCTTGTGTGTTAGTGAAGAAACCAGATGGCTCATTTAGGATGTGTACTGATTATAGGAAACTGAATTCCATCAGTGTGGCTGACAATTATCCCTTGCCTCTTATTGATCAATTACTTGATAATATTGGGCAAGCCAAATTTGTTTCCAAGATAGACTTGTTGAAAGGATATTATCAAATTCCGTTAGATGAGAATGCTAAGTTGCTGTCAGCTTTCATTACTCCTTTTGGACTGTATCAATACACTGTTTTGCCGTTTGGTCTGATGAATGCACCTGCAACATTCCAGCGAGTGATGGATCAACTACTAGGATCAATAGAAGGAGTAGGTGTATACCTTGATGACATTGTGATTTATTCTAATACATGGGAAGAACATCTGAAGATATCAAGGAAAGTGTTCAAGAAACTTCGGGAAGCAGGACTAACAATCAACTTACAAAAAAGTGAGTTTGGAAAGGCAACTGTACAGTACCTAGGATTTGAAGTTGGAAAAGGCCTTCTCGCTCCTATTGACGCTAATGTAGAAGGTATCCGTAAGGCTACCCCTCCTACTACAAGGAAACAGCTACAAAGATTTTTGGGCATGGCTGGATTTTATCGCCGATTCTGTCCAAATTTCTCAGCCGTAGTAGCTCCCTTAACTGACTTAACCAGTCCTAAAAGAAAGTTTGATTGGACTCCAGAATGTCAAGAATCATTTGAGAAGGTTAAAGCCATATTAACTTCAAGACCAGTGCTTCAAGCTCCAGACTTCAATAAAAAGTTCGTGATACAAGTTGATGCATCCGACTGTGGAATTGGAGCTGTTCTACTTCAAAAAGATGACAACAGAATCTTACATCCAGTATGTTTTATGTCTTCAAAGTTGAAAAAGCACCAGAAAACATACTCAACAATTGAAAAAGAAACATTAGCATTAATCACAGCATTGAAAAAGTTTGAAGTGTATGTGAACCGACCTAGGAATGAAGAAATTTTAGTATTGTCGGATCACAACCCAATCTCATTCATCAATAAGATGAAAAATAATAATATGAGACTGACCAGGTGGTCTTTATGCCTGCAACCATATAATGTAAGTGTTAAACACATTTCAGGAAAAGATAATGTCATAGCAGATTATTTATCCCGTTGTGAATCGTTGGATTCAAACCCGGGATAAGTAATCTTCTCGGGGGAGGAATTTCATGATGTTGCCTTGTAATACGTATATCCTCCTATAATATTGACATATTTACTTTTTTCATGTGTTATGTTTAATGATAATGGTTGTTGAAGTGTCATATTTAGTTTGACATCAGATCTCAAAAGTACTAATGATTACTTGATAGCATAATTTAGAATTGTTGTTATAATTTTAAAAGTAACGTAATTTAGAAAGAATATCTTTCTTGGTAAAAGCGTAGTATGTGAACACGTGTGTGTGTCCACCAAGGCTTGTTTCATTTCAGTTGTCATCAGTCGAGATAAGAGGGAACGCTTTGTTTTAGGTTAGCGATGACCGATTTGCAAAACAAACGCCAATTCGTCCCATACGGGCTCAAGACGAGTGATTTCATGTTGTTGCATGCGTTGTTTGAGTCACGTTCGCCACTTTGCGAGAAAGAATACGTGTCCTGATCAATTACGTCATGTTTTGTAAGATGCGTTCAAAACGTTTTGCTGGGATGACGTAACTTTCCTTCTAGAAGCTTCTCCATTGTATCTCGCACCCAAAACGCTTTAATGACGTCACCTCCCTGCTTCTAGAACTTTTGTATCTCGTACCCAAAATGCTTTAATGACATCATGTAATTGTTTCACGTATTACTGGAATCCTAAAATTTGTTTCATTCTGATTTCTGAGACCAGTCGATTTGGTTCCATATCTCTCTCTCTCTCTCTCTCTCATTCCTAATTAGGAAGAGATTACTTTTAACGTAAATTTTTGTGGTCACTTTTAACATTAACTTTTGAGATCTGAATTTAGCAAAGTTATTTAGTTCGTAACGGCGCCTGGTAAAAAAGTGTGTATTGTGTAACGCAGCTGCAGCAAGTGATTTACAGAGGTTTTCACAAGTTGTGTAAGGTAACGTGAAATTTTACTTATTGATACCATGGTATGATAAGTTAGGAGGTTATGGTGTGATAAGTTAGGAAATTTTGAACAAGTGAAATCATTATT